>JAVLSZ010000062.1:590000-595000 GCA_032313775.1 Urocyon cinereoargenteus | reverse complement strand
ACGAAATAGGTTTAGGTTTAAGGTTAGGGTTAGTTTAGAGTACGGGTTAGGGTTAGTGTTAGGGTTCGTGTTAGGGTTAGGGTTAGTGTACGTTTAGGGTTAGGGTTTGGGTTAGGGTTCGGGTTAGTGTTAGTGTACGGTTTGGGTTAGGGTTAGGGTTAGGGATAGGGTTAGGGTTAGGGTTAGTGTTAGGTTTACGGTACCGTATAGCATTAAGTTTACGGTACGGGATAGGTTTATTGTACGTGTTAGGTCTAGGGTTAGGGTTAGGTTTAGTGTGCGGGTTAGGGTTAGGGTTAGGGTACTGGTTAGGGTTAGGGTTTGGGTACGGGTTAGGGTTACGATTAGGGTTAGGGTACGGATTAGGTTTATGGTTAGGTTAAGGGTTAGTGTTAGGGTACGGGTTAGTGTTAGGGTACGGGTTAGGGTTAGGGTTGGGGTTAGGGTACGGGTTAGTTTTAGGGTTAGGGTACGGGTTAGGGTTACGGTTAAGGTTAAGGTTAGGGTTAGGGTATGGGTTAGGGTTAGGTTACAGTTAAGGGTTATGTTTTGTGTTACGGTTAGGGTTAAGTTTAGCGTGCGGGTTTGGTTTAGGGTTAGGGTTAGAGTACGGTTTTGGGTTAGTGTTAGGGTACGGGTTTGGTTTACCATTTGGGTACGGGTTAGGGTAAGGGTTAGGTTTAGGGTTAGGGTTAGGGATTAGGGTTAGATTTAGTGTTAGGCTACAGGTAGGGTTAGGGTACGGGTTAGGGTTAGGGTTAGGGTTCTGTTTCGGGTTAGGTTTAGAGTTAGGATACGGGTTAGGGTTAGGTTTAGTGTACGGGATAGGGTTAGCGTATGGGTTAAGTTTAGGATCAGGGTTAGTTTTAGGGTTAGGCTTAGGGTACGGGTTAGGGGTAGGGTTAGGTTCAGGGTTAGGGTCAGGGTTAGGGTTAGAGTTATTGTTAGGGTTAGGTTTAGTGTACGGGTAAGGGTTAGGGTTAGGGT
Organism: Urocyon cinereoargenteus; assembly: GCA_032313775.1. Lineage (NCBI taxonomy): Eukaryota > Metazoa > Chordata > Mammalia > Carnivora > Canidae > Urocyon > Urocyon cinereoargenteus. Next base: position 594,013 of record JAVLSZ010000062.1, on the reverse strand, counting down.
TAGGGTCCGGTTTAGGTTTAGGGTACGGGTTAGGTTTAGGGTACGGGTTAGTTTTAGGGTTATGGTACGGTATAGGGTTACAGTACGGGTTATGGTTAAGGTGAGGGTTAGTGTTAGGGTTAGAGTATGGTTAGGGTTAGGGTTAGGGTTAATGTACAGGTTAGGCTTAGGGTTAAGTTTAGGGTTAGGATAAGGGTTAGGGTTAGGTTTAGGGTACAGGAGAGGGTTAGCGTACGTGTTAAGTTTAGGGTTACGGTTAGGTTTAGGTTATGGTTTAGGGTTTGGGTACGGGTTAGGGTTAGGTTTAGGGTGCGGGTTAGGGTTAGGATTAGTGTAAGGGTTAGGGTTAGGTTTAGGGTCAGGGTTAGGGTTAGGGTTAGTGTTAGGGTACGTATTAAGGTTAGGGTTGGGGTTAGGGTACGGGTTAGATTTAGAGTTAGGGTACAGGTTAGGGTTATGGCTAAGGTTAGGGTTATGTTTAGGGTATGGGTTAGGGTTAGGTTACGGTTAAGGTTTATGGTTTGGGTTAGGGTTAGGTTTAAGTTTAGGGTGCGGATTAGGGTTAGGGTTAGAGTACGGGTTTGGGTTAGTGTTAGGGTACGGGTTAGGTTTACCGCCAGGGTACGGGTTAGGGTAAGGGTTAGGGTTAGTGTTAGGGTTAGGGGTTATATTTAGGGTTAGGGTTAGGAAATGGGTAGGGTTAGGGTATGGGTTAGGGTTAGGGTTAGGTACGGGTTTGGGTTAGGGTTAGGGTTAGGGTTAGGGTTAGTGTACCGATAGGGTTAGGGTTAGGGTTAGGGTTAGGTTACGGGTTAGGGTTAGGTTTAGGGTACAGGATAGGGTTAGCGTATGGGTTAAGTGTAGTGTTAGGTTAGGTTTAGGTTACGGGTTAGTGTTAGGGTACGGGTTAGGGTTAGGTTTAGGTGAGGGTTAGCGTTAGGGTTAAGGGTAGGGTTAGGATTAGGGTACGGGTTAGGGTTAGGTTTAGGGTAAGGGTTAGCGTTTCGGATAGGGTTATGGTACAGATTAGGGTTAGCGTTGGGGTTAGGGTACAGGTTAGTTTTAGGGTTAGGATACAGGTCAGGGTTACGGTTAAGGTTAGGGTTAGAGTTAGGGTATGTGTTAGGGTTATGGTACGGTTAAGGGATATTGTATGGGTTAGGGTTAGGTTTAGGTTTAGGGTGCGGGTTAGGGTTAGGCTTAGAGCCAGGGTAGGGGTTAGGGTTAGGGTAAGGGTTCGGGATAGGGTTGGGTACGGGTTAGGTCAAGGGTTAGGGTTAGGTTTAGTGTACGGGTTAGGGTTAGGGTTAGGTTTAGGGTTAGGATTAGAGTATGGGTTAGGCTTAGGGTATGGGTTAGGACTAGGATTAGGGTCAGGGTCGGGTTCGGGTTAGGGTACGAGTTATGGTTAGGTTTAGGTTTGGGGTACGGATTAGGGTTAGGGTTAGGGTTAGTGTACGGGTTAGGTTTAAGGTAAGGGTTAGAGTTAGGGTAAGGTCAAGGTTAGGTTTAGGGTTAGGGTTAGGGTTAGAGTATGGGAAGGGTTTGTGTTAGGGTTAGGGTTAGGTTTAGTGTACGGATAGGGTTAGGGTTAGGGTTAGGGTCAGGGTTAAGGTTAGGGATAGGGTTATGATACGGGTTAGGGTTAGGGTTGTGGTTAGGTTATGGGTTAGTTTTAGGGTTAGGGTATGGGTTAGGTTTAGGGTACGTGTTAGGGTTAGCGTTAGGGTTGTGTTATGGGTTAGGGTTAGGGTTGGGGTTAGTGTTAGGGTATGGGTTTGGTTAGGGTTATGGTACGGGTTAGTGTTACAATACGGGTTAGGGTTAGGGTTAGGGTTAGGGTTAGGGTTAGGGATAGAGTACGGGTTAGGGTTAGTGTTAGGGTTGTGTTATGGGTTAGGGTTAGGGTTGGGGTTAGTGTTAGGGTATGGGTTAGGTTTAGGGTTATGTTACGGGTTAGTGTTACAATACGGGTTAGGGTTAGGGTTAGGGTTGGGGTTAGGGTTAGGGATAGAGTACGGGTTAGGGTTAGTGTTAGGGTTAGGGAAAGGGTTAGGGTTAGGGTTAGGGTATGGGATAGGGTTAGGGTTAGGGTTAGGGATAGAGTACAGGGTAGGGTTAGTGTTAGGGTTAGGGTTAGGGTTAATGTATGGGTTAGGCTTAGGATTAGGTTTAGGGTTAGTTTACGGTTTAGTGTTAGGTTTAGGGTACGGGATAGGATTAGCGTACGGGTTAAGTTTAGGGTTTGGTTTAGGTTTAGTTTACGGGTTAGGGTTAGGGTACTGGTTAGGGTTAAGTTTATGTTGCGGGTTAAGGTTAGGGTTAGGGTTAGTGTACCGTTTAGGGTTAGGTTTTGGGTCAGGGTAAGGGTTAGGGTTAGTGTTAGGGTATGTGTTAGGGTTAGGGTTGGGGTTAGGGTATGGGTTAGTTTTAGGGTTAGGGTATGGGTTAGGGTTACTTTTAATGTAAGGGATAGGTTTAGGGTGTGGGTTAGGTTTAGGGTACGGTTTAGGTCTAGGTTTAGGGTTAGGTTTAGGGTGTGGGTTAGGGTTAGTCATCGGGTTAGGGATAGGGTACGGGTTAGGTTTAGGGTACGGGTTAGGGTTAGGGTACGGGTTAGGGTTAGCGTTAGGTTATGGTATGGCTTAGGGTTAGGGTTGGGGTTAGTATTAGGGTACCGGTTAGGGATAGGTTACGTGTTAGGTCTAGGGTTATGTTTAGGTTTAGGATGCGGGTTAGGGTTAGGGTTAGGGTACGGGATGAGGTTTAGGGTTACGGTCAGGGTTAGGTTTAGGTTTAGGGTTAGGGTTAGTGTTAGGGTACGGGTTCGGGTTACGGTACGAGTTAGGGTTAGGGTTAGGGTTAGGTTTAGGGTTAGGGTTATAGTAGGGGTTTAGGGTTAGTGTTAGGGTTAGGTTTAGGGTTAGAGAACGGGTTAGGTTTAGTGTTAGGGTTATGGTTAGTGTTAGGTTTAGGGTTAGGGTTAGAGTACGAAAAGGGTTTAGGTTTAAGGTTAGGGTTAGTTTAGAGTACGGGTTAGGGTTAGTGTTAGGGTTCGTGTTAGGGTTAGGGTTAGTGTACGTTTAGGGTGAGGGTTTGGGTTAGGGTTCAGGTTAGTGTTAGTGTATGGGTTAGGGTTAGCGTTAGGTTATGGTATGGCTTAGGGTTAGGGTTGGGGTTAGTATTAGGGTACCGGTTAGGTTTAGGTTACGTGTTAGGTCTAGGGTTATGTTTAGGTTTAGGATGCGGGTTAGGGTTAGGGTTAGGGTACGGGATTAGGTTTAGGGTTACGGTCAGGGTTAGGTTTAGGTTTAGGGTTAGGGTTAGTGTTAGGGTACTGGTTCGGGTTACGGTACGAGTTAGGGTTAGGGTTAGGGTTAGGTTTAGGGTTAGGGTTATAGTAGGGGTTTAGGGTTAGTGTTGGGGTTAGGTTTAGGGTTAGAGAACGGGTTAGGTTTAGTGTTAGGGTTATGGTTAGTGTTAGGTTTAGGGTTAGGGTTAGAGTACGAAATAGGTTTAGGTTTAAGGTTAGGGTTAGTTTAGAGTACGGGTTAGGGTTAGTGTTATGGTTCGTGTTAGGGTTAGGGTTAGTGTACGTTTAGGGTTAGGGTTTGGGTTAGGGTTCGGGTTAGTGTTAGTGTACGGGTTAGGGTTAGGGTTAGGGTTAGGTTTAGGGTTAGGTTTACGGTACGGTATAGCATTAAGTTTACGGTACGGGATAGGTTTATTGTACGTGTTAGGTCTAGGGTTAGGGTTAGGTTTAGTGTGCGAGTTAGGGTTAGGGTTAGGGTACTGGTTAGGGTTAGGGTTTGGGTACGGGTTAGGGTTACATTTAGGGTTAGGGTACGGGTTAGGTTTATGGTTAGGGTAAGTGTTAGTGTTAGGGTATGGGTTAGTGTTAGGGTACGGGTTAGTGTTAGGGTTGGGGTTAGGGTACGGGTTAGTTTTAGGGTTAGGGTACGGGTTAGGGTTACGGTTAAGGTTAAGGTTAGGGTTAGGGTATGGGTTAGGGT
>JAVLSZ010000062.1:562500-565000 GCA_032313775.1 Urocyon cinereoargenteus | reverse complement strand
TCGGGTTCGGGTTAGGGTTCACGTTTGGGTTAGGGTTTGGTTTAGGGTGAGGCTTAGGGTTAGGGTTCGGGTTCGGGTTAGGGTTCGGGTTCGGGTTCGGGTTAGGGTTAGGGTTCGGGTTAGGGTTAGGTTCCGTTTAGGGTTAGGGTTAGGGTTCGGGTTAGGGTTAGGTTTAGGGTTCGGGTTAGGGTTAGGGTTCGGGTTATGGTTAGGGTTAGGGTTCGGGTTAGGTTTAGGGTTAGGGTTAGGGTTAGGGTACGGGTTAGGGTTAGGGTTCGGGTTCGGGTTAGGGTTCGGGTTCGGGTTCGGGTTAGGGTTAGTGTTAGCGTTAGGGTTAGGGTTCGGATTAGGGTTAGGAGTAGGGTTCGGTTTAGGGTTCGGGTTCGGGTTAGGGTTAGTGTTAGAGTTAGGGTTAGGGTTCGGGTTAGGGTTAGGGTTAGGGTTAGGGGTTAGGGTTAGGGTTAGGTTTCTGGTTAGGTTTAGGGTTAGGGTTAGGTTTAGGGTTCGGGTTAGGGTTAGGTTTAGGGTTCGGGTGAGGGTTAGTGTTAGGGTTACGGTTAGGGTCCGGGTTAGGGTTAGGGTTCGGTGTCGGGTTAGGGTTAGGGTTAGGGTTAGGGTTCGGGTTCGGGTTAGGGTTAGGGTTAGGGTTAGGGTTCGGATTCGGGGTTAGGGTTAGGGTTAGGGTTAGGGTTCGGGTTAGGGTTCGGGTTAGGTTTAGGATTCGGTTAAGGGCTAAGGGTTCTGGTTCGGGTTAGGTTTATGGTTAGGGTTCCGGTTAGGGTTAGGGTTAGGGTTCGGGTTAGGTTTAGGGTTAGTGTTCAAGTTAGGGTTAGGGTTCGGGTTAGGGTTAGGGTTTAGGGTTAGGGTTAGGGTTAGGGTTAGTGTTCGGGTTAGGTTTAGGGTTAGGGTTCGGGTTAGGTTTAGGGTTATGGTTTGGGTTCGTGTTCGGGGTAAGGTTAGGTTTCGGGTTCGGGTTAGGGTTCGGGATCGTGTTCGGGTTAGGTTTTAGGGTTAGGGTTAGGGTTAGGGTTCGGGTTAGGGTTAGGGTTAGGGTTAGGGTGCGGGTTAGGGTTAGGGTTAGGGTTAGGGTTAGGGTTTGAGTTAGGGTTAGGGTTAGGGTTCGGGTTAGAATTAGGGCTAGGTTTCGGGTTAGGGTTCGAGTTAGGGTTAGATTTTAGTTTCGGGTTAGTGTTCCGGTTAGGGTTCGGGTTAGGGTTCGGGTTAGGGAAAGGGTTCGGTTTCGGGTTAGGTTTAGGTTTAGGTTTCGGGTTAGGGTTCGGGTTCGTGTTAGGGTTCGGGTTCTGTTAGGGTTAGGGTTAGGGTTCGGATTAGGGTTAGGGTTAGGGTTAGGGTTAGGGTTAGGGTTAGGGTTAGGCTTCGGGTTAGGGTTCGGGTTAGGGTTAGGGTTAGGGTTAGGTTTTTGGTTAGGGTTCGGGTTAGGGTTAGGGTTAGGGTTAGGGTTTGGATTATGGTTAGGTTTTAGGGTTAGGGTTAGGGATAGGGTTAGAGTTAGGTTTAGGGGTTAGTTTTAGGGTTACGGTTACGGTTAGTGTTAGGGTTCGGGTTACGGTTAGGTTTCGGGTTAGTGTTAGGGTTAGGGTTAGGGTTAGGGTTCGGGTTCGGGGTAGGGTTAGCGTTAGGGTAAGGGTTAGGGTTAGGGTTAGGTTTCGGGTTCGGGTTTAGGGTTAGGGTTAGGTTTCGGGTTAGGGTTCGGGTTAGGGTTAGGGTTCGGGTTAGGGTTAGGGTTAGGGTTCGGGTTAGGGTTAGTGTTAGGGTTAGGGTTAGGGTTCGGGTTAGGGTTCGGGTTCGGGTTAGGGTTAGGGTTCGGGTTAGGGTTAGGGTTCGGGTTCGGGGTTAGGGTTAGGGTTCGGGTTCGGGTTAGGGTTAGGGTTCCATTTAGGGTTAGGGTTCCGGTTAGGGTTAGGGTTAGGGTTCGGGTTAGGGTTAGGGTTAGGGTTTGGGTTAGGGTTAGGGTTCGGGTTAGGGTTAGGGTTAAGGTTCGGGTTCGGGTTCAGGTTAGGGTTCGGGTTAGGGTTCGGGTTAGGGTTAGGGTTCGGGTACGGGTTAGGCTTAGGGTTCGGGTTCGCGTTAGGGTTAGTGTTAGGGTTAGGGTTAGGGTTCGGATTAGGGTTAGGGTTAGGGTTCGGGTTAGGGTTCGGGTTCGGGTTAGGGTTAGTGTTAGTGTTAGGGTTCGGGTTAGGGTTAGGGTTAGGGTTAGGGTTAGGTGTTAGGGTTAGTGTTAGGTTCCGGGTTAGGGTTAGGGTTAGGGTTTGGGTTAGGTTTCGGTTTAGGGTTCGGGTTCTGGTTAGAGTTAGGGTTATGGTTCGGGTTAGGGTTAGGGTTCGGGTTCGGGTTAGGGTTAGGGTTAGGGTTCGGGTTAGGATTCGGGTTAGGGTTAGGGTTAGGGTTAGGGTTAGGTTTAGGGTTAGGGTTCGGGTTAGGTTTAGGGTTAGGGTTAGGGTTCGGGTTAGGGTTAGGGTTAGTGTTCGAATTAGGGTTA
>JAVLSZ010000062.1:537500-545000 GCA_032313775.1 Urocyon cinereoargenteus | reverse complement strand
GTTAGGGTTCGGGTTAGGGTTCGGTTTAGGGTTAGGTTTCGGGTTAGGGTTCTGGTTCGGGTTAGGGTTCGGGTTCGGGTTAGGGTTAGGGTTAGGTTTCGGATTAGGGTTAGGGTTAGGGTTAGGGTTCGGGTTCGAGTTAGGGTTCGGGTTCGGGTTAGGGTTAGGTTTTGGGTTAGGGTTCGGGTTCGGGTTAGGGTTCGTGTTCTGGTTAGGGTTAGGGTTAGGGTTCGGATTAGGGTTAGGGTTAGTGTTAGGGTTAGGGTTAGGGTTAGGGTTCGGGTTAGGGTTCGGGTTAGGGTTAGGTTTAGGGTTAGGGTTCGGGTTAGGGTTCGGGTTTGGTTTAGGGTTAGGGTTTGGGTTAGGGTTGGGGTTAAAGTTAGGGTTAGGGTTAGGGTTAGGGTTAGGGTTCGGGGTTAGGTTTAGGATTCGGGTTAGGGTTCGGGTTAGGGTTAGGATTCGGGTAAGGGCTTAGGGTTCGGGTTCGGTTTAGGGTTAGGGTTCGGGTTAGGGTTAGGGTTCTGGTTAGGGTTATGGTTAGGGTTCGGGTTCGGGTTCGGGTTAGGGTTAGGGTTCGGGTTCGGGTTAGGGTTAGGGTTCGGGTTCGGGTTAGGGTTCGGGTTCGGGTTCGGGTTAGGGTTTAGGGTTCGGGTTAGGGTTAGGGTTAGGGTTCGGGTTAGTGTTAGGGTTAGGTTTCGGGTTAGGGTTAGGGTTCGGGTTCGGTGTTAGGGTTAGGGTTAGGGTTCGGGTTAGGGTTCGGGTTAGGGTTAGGATTCGGGTACGGGCTTAGGGTTAGGGTTCGGGTTAGGGTGAGGGTTCGGGTTAGGGTTAGGGTTCGGGTTAGGGTTATGGTTAGGGTTCGGGTTTGCGTTCGGGTTAGGGTTAGGGTTCGGGTTCGGGTTCGGGTTAGGGTTAGGGTACGGGTTCGGGTTAGGGTTCGGTTTCGGGTTAGGGTTAGGGGTTAGTGTTCGGGTTAGGGTTAGGGTTAGGGTTCGGGTTAGTGTTAGGGTTAGGGTTAGGGTTAGGGTTAGGGTTCGGGTTAGGGTTAGGGTTCGGGTTAGGGTTAGGGTTTGGGTTAGGGTTAGGTTTAGGGTTCGGGTGTGGGTTCGGGTTAGGGTTAGGGTTAGGGTTTGGGTTAGGGTTCGGGTTAGGGTTCGGGTTAGGTTTAGGGTTCGGGTTCGGGTTAGGGTTAGGGTTCGGGTTTGGGTTAGGGTTAGGTTTCGTTTTAGGGTTCAGGTTCGGGTTAGGTTAGGGTTAGGGTTCGGGTTAGGGTTAGGGTTCGGGTTAGGGTTAGGGTTAGGGTTAGGTTTCGGGTTAGGGTTCGGGTAAGGGTTAGGTTTAGGGTTAGGTTTAGGGTTAGGGTTAGGTTTAGGGTTTGTGTTCGGGTTAGGTTTAGGGTTAGGGTTAGGTTTAGGGTTCGGGTTAGGGTTAGGGTTAGTGTTCGAGTTAGGGTTAGAGTTCGGGTTAGGGTTAGGGGTTAGGGTTAGGGTTAGGATTCGGGTTAGGGTTCGGGTTCGGGTTAGGGTTCGGGTTCGGGTTAGTGTTAGGGTTAGGGTTCAGATTAGGGTTAGGGTTAGGGTTAGGGTTAGGGTTCGGGTTAGTGTTCGGGTTAGGGTTCGGGTTAGGGTTAGGGTTAGGGTTAGTTTTAGGGTTAGGGTTCGGGTTAGGGTTAGGGTTATGGTGAGGGTTAGGGTTCGGGTTAGGGTTAGGTTTTAGAGTTAGGGTTAGGGTTAGGGTTAGGGTTAGGGTTAGGTTTAGGTTTAGGGTTCGGGTTCGGGTTCGGGTTCGGGTTAGGGTTAGGGTTAGGGTTAGGGTTCGGGTTCGGGGTTAGGGTTAGGGTTAGGGTTAGGGTTAGGGTTAGGATTCGGGTAAGGGCTTAGGGTTCGGGTTCGGGTTAGGGTTAGGGTTCGGGTTAGGGTTAGGGTTCGGGTTAGTGTAAGGGTTCGGTTAGGGTTAGGGTTAGGTTTCGGATTAGGGTTAGGGTTAGGGTTAGGGTTAGGGTTAGGGTTCGGGTTAGGGTTCGGGTTAGGGTTAGGGTTAGGGTTAGGTTTAGGGTTAGGGTTCGGGTTAGGGTTAGGGTTAGGTTTAGGGTTAGGGTTCGGGTTAAGGTTAGGGTTAGTGTTCGAGTTAGGGTTAGGGTTCGGGTTAGGGTTAGGTGTTAGGGTTAGGGTTAGGGTTAGGGTTAGTGTTCAGGTTAGGGTTATGGTTAGGGTTAGGGTTCGGGTTAGGGTTAGGGTTAGGGTTAGGGTTATGGTTCGGGTTAGGGTTAGGGTTATGGTTTGGGTTCGGATTCGGGGTAAGGTTAGGGTTCGGATTCGGGTTAGGGTTAGGATTCGGGTTAGGGTTCGGGTTCGGGTTAGGGTTCGTGTTCGGGTTAGGGTTAGGGTTAGAGTTCGGATTAGGTTTAGGGTTCGGGTTAGGGTTAGGGTTAGGTTTCGGGTTAGGGTTCGGGTTCGGGTTAGGGTTAGGTTTCGGGTTAGGGTTCTTGTTCAGGTTAGGGTTCGGGTTCGGGTTAGGGTTGGGGTTAGGGTTCGGATTAGGGTTAGGGTTAGGTTTAGGGTTAGTGTTCGGGTTCGGGTTAGGGTTCGGGTTAGGGTTAGGGTTAAGGTTAGGGTTCGGGTAAGGGTTAGGGTTCGGGTTAGGGTTAGGGTTAGGGTTAGGGTTCGGGTTAGGGTTCGGTTTAGGGTTAGGTTTCGGGTTAGGATTCTGGTTCGGGTTAGGGTTCGGGTTTGGCTTAGGGTTAGGGTTAGGGTTCGGATTAGGGTTCGGGTTAGGGTTCGGATTCGGGGTTAGGGTTAGGGTTAGGGTTCGGGTTAGGGTTCAGGTTAGGTTTAGGATTCGGGTTAGGGTTAGGGTTGGGGTTAGGGTTAGGGTTAGGTTTAGGGTTAGGGTTCGGGTGAGGGTTAGGGTTTGGTTTAGGGTTAGGGTTCGGGTTATTGTTAGGGTTAGTGTTCGAGTTAGGGTTAGGGTTTGGGTTAGGGTTAGGGGTTAGGGTTAGGGTTAGGGTTCGGGTTAGGGTTCGGGTTAGGGTTCGGGTTCGGGTTAGGGTTCGGGTTAGGGTTAGGTTTGGGGTTAGGGTTAGGGTAAGGTTTAGGGTTAGGGTTCGGGTTAGTGTTAGGGTTTGGTTTAGTGTTAGGGTTCGGGTTATTGTTAGGGTTAGTGTTCGAGTTAGGTTTAGGGTTCAGGTTAGGGTTAGTGTTAGGGTTACGGTTAGGGTTCGGGTTAGGGTTAGGGTTCGGTGTTGGGTTAGGGTTAGGGTTAGGGTTATGGTTAGGTATCGGGTTCGGGTTAGGGTTAGGGTTAGGGTTAGGGTTCGGATTCGGGGTTAGGGTTAGGGTTAGGCTTCCGGTTAGGGTTCGGGTTAGGTTTAGGATTCGGGTTAGGGTTAGGGTTTGGGTTCGTGTTAGTGTTAGGGTTAGGGTTCCGGTTAGGGTTAGGGTTAGGGTTCGGGTTAGGGTTAGGGTTAGGGTTAGGGTTCGGGTTAGGTTTAGGGTTAGGGTTCGGGTTAGGGTTCGGGTTAGGGTTAGGGTTAGGGTTAGGGTTCGGGTTAGGGTTAGGGTTCGGGTTAGTGTTAGGGTTAGGGTTAGGGTTAGTGTTAGGTTTTGGGTTAGGGTTAGGTTTCGGGTTAGGGTTAGGGTTAGGGTTCGGGTTAGGGTTCGGTTTAGGGTTTGGTTTAGGGTTAGGGTTAGGGTTAGGGTTAGGGTTAGCGTTTGGGTTAGGGTTAGGTTTCGGGTTAGGGTTAGGGTTAGGGTTCGGGTTAGGGTTCGGTTTAGGGTTAGGTTTCGGGTTAGGATTCTGGTTCGGGTTCGGGTTCGGGTTCGGCTTAGGGTTAGGGTTAGGGTTCGGATTAGGGTTCGGGTTAGGGTTCGGATTCGGGGTTAGGGTTAGGGTTAGGGTTCGGGTTAGGGTTCAGGTTAGGTTTAGGATTCGGGTTAGGGTTAGGGTTGGGGTTAGGGTTAGGGTTAGGTTTAGGGTTAGGGTTCGGGTGAGGGTTAGGGTTTGGTTTAGGGTTAGGGTTCGGGTTATTGTTAGGGTTAGTGTTCGAGTTAGGGTTAGGGTTTGGGTTAGGGTTAGGGGTTAGGGTTAGGGTTAGGGTTCGGGTTAGGGTTCGGGTTAGGGTTCGGGTTCGGGTTAGGGTTCGGGTTAGGGTTAGGTTTGGGGTTAGGGTTAGGGTAAGGTTTAGGGTTAGGGTTCGGGTTAGTGTTAGGGTTTGGTTTAGTGTTAGGGTTCGGGTTATTGTTAGGGTTAGTGTTCGAGTTAGGTTTAGGGTTCAGGTTAGGGTTAGTGTTAGGGTTACGGTTAGGGTTCGGGTTAGGGTTAGGGTTCGGTGTTGGGTTAGGGTTAGGGTTAGGGTTATGGTTAGGTATCGGGTTCGGGTTAGGGTTAGGGTTAGGGTTAGGGTTCGGATTCGGGGTTAGGGTTAGGGTTAGGCTTCCGGTTAGGGTTCGGGTTAGGTTTAGGATTCGGGTTAGGGTTAGGGTTCGGGTTCGTGTTAGTGTTAGGGTTAGGGTTCCGGTTAGGGTTAGGGTTAGGGTTCGGGTTAGGGTTAGGGTTAGGGTTAGGGTTCGGGTTAGGTTTAGGGTTAGGGTTCGGGTTACGGTTCGGGTTAGGGTTAGGGTTAGGGTTAGGGTTCGGGTTAGGGTTAGGGTTCGGGTTAGTGTTAGGGTTAGGGTTAGGGTTAGTGTTAGGTTTTGGGTTAGGGTTAGGTTTCGGGTTAGGGTTAGGGTTAGGGTTCGGGTTAGGGTTCGGTTTAGGATTTGGTTTAGGGTTAGGGTTAGGGTTCGGGTTAGGATTAGGGCTAGGGGTTAGGGTTAGGGTTAGGGTTCGGATTAGGTTTAGGGTTAGGGTTCGGGTTAGGGTTCGGGTTAGGGTTAGGGTTAGGGTTAGGGTTCGGTTTAGGGTTAGGGTTAGGGTTACGGTCAGGGTTCGTGTTAGGGTTAGGGTTCGGTGTCTGGTTAGGTTTAGGGTTAGGTTTAGGGTTCGGGTTCGGGTTAGGGTTCGGGTTAGGGTTAGGGTTCGGATTCGGGGTTAGGGTTAGGGTTAGGGTTCGGGTTAGGGTTCGGGTTAGGTTTAGGATTCGGTTTAGGGTTAGGGTTGGGGTTAGGGTTAGGGTTAGGTTTAGGGTTAGGGTTCGGGTGAGGGTTAGGGTTTGGTTTAGTGTTAGGGTTCGGGTTATTGTTAGGGTTAGTGTTCGAGTTAGGGTTAGAGTTTGGGTTAGGGTTAGGGGTTAGGGTTAGGGTTCGGGTTAGGGTTCGGGTTAGGGTTCGGGTTCGGGTTAGGGTTCGGGTTAGGATTAGGTTTGGGGTTAGGGTTAGGGTTAGGTTTAGGGTTAGGGTACGGGTTAGTGTTAGGGTTTGGTTTAGGGTTAGGGTTCGGGTTATTGTTAGGGTTAGTGTTCGAGTTAGGGTTAGGGTTCGGGTTAGGGTTAGGGGTTAGGGTTAGGGTTAGGGTTAGGGTTAGGGTTAGTGTTCTGGTTAGGGTTAGGGTTAGGGTTAGGGTTCGGGATAGGGTTAGGGTTATGGTTAGTGTAATGTTAAGAGTTAGGTTTAGCGTTATGGTTTGGGTTCGCGTTCGGTGTAAGGTAGGGTTCGGGTTCGGTTTAGGGTTCGGGTTCGGGTTCGGGTTAGGGGTTAGAGTTAGGGTTAGGCTTAGGTTTAGGGTTCGGGTTAGGGTTAGGTTTAGGGTTAGGGTTCGGGTTAGGGTTTGGGTTAGGGTTAGTGTTAGGGTTCGGGTTAGGGTTAGGGTAGGGTTCGGGTTAGGGTTCGGGTTAGGGTTAGTGTTAGGGTTCGGGTTAGGTTTCGGGTTAGGGTTCGGGTTAGGGTTCGGTATAGGGTTCGGGTTAGGGTTAGGGTTCGGGTTAGGGTTAGGTTTAGGGTTCGGGTTAGGGTTCGGGTCCGGGTTAGGGTTCGGGTTCGGGTTAGGGTTAGGTTTAGGCTTAGGTTTAGGGTTAGGGTTCGGGTTCGGGTTAGGGTTCGGGTTCGGGTTAGGGTTAGGGTTAGGGTTCAGATTAGGGTTAGGGTTAGGGTTAGGGTTAGGTTTCGGGTTAGGGTTCGGGTTCGGGTTAGGGTTAGGGTTAGGGTTCGGGTTAGGGTTCGTGTTAAGGTTCGGGTTAGGATTAGGGATAGGGTTCGGGTTAGGGTTCGTGTTAGGGTTCGGGTTAGGTGTCGGGTTAGGGTTACGGTTAGGGTTAGGGTTCGGGTTCGTGTTAGGGTTAGCGTTAGGGTTAGAGTTAGGGTTAGGGTTCGGGTTCGGGGTTAGGGTTATTGTTAGGGTTCGTGTTAGGAATCGGGTTAGGGTTAGGATTCGGGTAAGGGCTTAGGGTTCGGGTCGGGTTAGGGTTAGGGTTAGTGTTCCGGTTAGGGTTAGGGTTAGGGTTAGGGTTCGGGTTAGGGTTAGGGTTCGGGTTAGGGTTAGGGTTAGGGTTCGGGTTAGGGTTCGGGTTCGGGTTAGGGTTCGGGTTCGGTTTAGGGTTAGGGTTAGGGTTCGGATTAGGGTTAGGGTTAGGGTTAGGGTTAGAGCAGGGTTCGGGTTAGGGTTCGGGTTAGGGTTAGGGTTAGGGTTAGGTTTAGGGTTAGCGTTCGGTTGAGGGTTAGGGTTAGGGTTAGGGTTAGGGTTCGCGTTAGGGTTAGGTTTTAGGGTTAGGGTTAGTTTTAGGGTTAGGGTTAGGGTTAGGTTTAGGTTAGGGTTCGGGTTAGGGTTAGGGTTAGGGTTAGGGTTATGGTTCGGGTTAGGGTTAGGGTTCGTGTTAGGGTTAGGGTTAGGTTTAGTGTTAGGGTTAGGGTTCGGGTTAGGTTTAGGGTTAGGGTTAGGGTTAGGGTTCGGGTTAGGTTTAGGGTTAGGGTTCGATTTAGGGTTAGGGTTAGGGTTAGGGTTAGGGTTCGGTTTAGGGTTAGGGTTAGGGTTCGGGTTAGGGTTAGGGTTAGGGTTAGGTTTTGGTTTAGGGTTCGGGTTAGGGTTAGGGTTAGGATTCGTGTCTGGGTTAGGGTTAGGGTTCGGATTAGGGTTAGGGTTTGGGTTAGGGTTAGGTTTAGGGTTCGGGTTAGGGTTAGGGTTAGGGCTCGGGTTAGGGTTAGGGTTCGGGTTCGGGTTAGGGTTAGGGTTCAGGTTCGGGTTAGGGTTCAGGTTTGGGTTAGGGTTTGGTTTAGGGTTAGGTTTAGGGTTAGGGTTAGTGTTAGGGTTCGGGTTAGGGTTCGGGTTTGGGTTAGGGTTAGGGTTCGGGTTCGGGTTCGGTTGAGGGGTAGCGTTAGGGTTAGGGTTAGGTTTCGGATTAGGGTTAGGGGTAGGGTTCGGTTTAGGGTTCGGGTTCGGGTTAGGGTTAGTGTTAGGTTTAGGGTTAGGTTTCAGGTTAGGTTTAGGGTTAGGGTTAGGGTTAGGGGTTACGGTTAGGGTTCTTGTTATTTTTAGGGTTAGGGTTCGGGTTAGGGTTCGGGTTAGGGTTAGGTTTAGGGTTCAGGTTAGGGTTAGTGTTAGGGTTACGGTTAGGGTTCGGGTTAGGGTTAG
>JAVLSZ010000062.1:502500-530000 GCA_032313775.1 Urocyon cinereoargenteus | reverse complement strand
AGTTCCGGTTAAGGTTAGGGTTAGGTTTCGGGTTAGGGTTAGGGTTAGGGTTTGGGTTAGGTTTAGGGTTCGGGTTAGGGTTAGGGTTAGGGTTCGGGTTAGGGTTCGGGTTAGGGTTAGGGTTAGGGTTAGGGTTCGGGTTCGGGTCAGGGTTAGGGTTCGGGTTCGGGTTCGGGTTAGGGTTAGTGTTAGGGTTAGGGTTCGGATTAGGGTTAGGGATAGGGTTCGGGTTAGGATTCGGGTTCGGGTTAGGGTTAGTGTTAGGGTTAGGGTTAGGGTTCGGGTTAGGGTTAGGGTTAGGGTTAGGGTTAGGGGTTAGGGTTAGGGTTAGGGTTCGGGTTAGGTTTAGTGTTAGGGTTCGGGTTAGGTTTCGGGTTAGGTTTAGGGTTAGGGTTAGGGTTCGGGTTAGGGTTAGGGTTAGGGTTACGGTCAGGGTTCGGGTTAGGGTTAGGGTTCGGTGTCGGGTTAGGTTTAGGGTTAGGTTTAGGTTTCGGGTTCGGGTTAGGGTTCGGGTTAGGGTTAGGGTTAGGGTTCGGATTCGGGGTTAGGGTTAGGTTTAGGGTTCGGGTTAGGGTTCGGGTTAGGTTTAGGATTCGGGTTAGGGTTCGGTTTAGGGTTAGGGTTGGGGTTAGGGTTAGGGTTAGGTTTAGTGTTAGGGTTCGGGTGAGGGTTAGGGTTTGGTTTAGGGTTAGGGTTCGGGTTATTGTTAGGGTTAGTGTTCGAGTTAGGGTTAGGGTTCGGGTTAGGGTTAGGGGTTAGGGTTAGGGTTAGGGTTAGGGTTAGTGTTCTGGTTAGGGTTAGGGTTAGGGTTAGGGTTCGGGATAGGGTTAGGGTTATGGTTAGTGTAAGGTTTCGGGTTAGGTTTAGCGTAATGGTTTGGGTTCGCGTTCGGTGTAAGGTAGGGTTCGGGTTCGGTTTAGGGTTCGGGTTCGGGTTCGGGTTAGGGGTTAGAGTTAGGGTTAGGCTTAGGTTTAGGGTTCGGGTTAGGGTTAGGGTTAGGGTTAGGGTTCGGGTTAGGGTTTGGGTTAGGGTTAGGGTTAGGGTTCGGGTTAGGGTTAGGGTAGGTTCGGGTTAGGGTTCGGGTTAGGGTTAGTGTTAGGGTTCGGGTTAGGTTTCGGGTTAGGGTTCGGGTTAGGGTTCGGGTTAGGGTTCGTGTTAGGGTTAGGGTTCGGGTTAGGGTTAGGTTTAGGGTTCGGGTTAGGGTTCGGGTCCGGGTTAGGGTTCGGGTTCGGGTTAGGGTTAGGGTTAGGTTTAGGGTTAGGTTTAGGGTTAGGGTTCGGGTTCGGGTTAGGGTTCGGTTTCGGGTTAGGGTTAGGGTTAGGGTTCAGATTAGGGTTAGGGTTAGGGTTAGTGTTAGGTTTCGGGTTAGGGTTCGGGTTAGGGTTAGGTTTAGGGTTAGGTTTCGGGTTAGGGTTCGTGTTAAGGTTCGGGTTAGGATTAGGGATAGGGTTCGGGTTAGGGTTCGTGTTAGGGTTCGGGTTAGGTGTCGGGTTAGGGTTACGGTTAGGGTTAGGGTTCGGGTTCGTGTTAGGGTTAGCGTTAGTGTGAGAGTTAGTGTTAGGGTTCGGGTTCGGGGTTAGGGTTATTGTTAGGGTTCGTGTTAGGGATCGGGTTAGGGTTAGGATTCGGGTAAGGGCTTAGGGTTCGGGTTCGGGTTAGGGTTAGGGTTAGTGTTCCGGTTAGGGTGAGGGTTAGGGTTCGGGTTAGGGTTAGGTTTAGGTTTAGGGTTAGGGTTCGGGTTAAGGTTAGGGTTAGGGTTCGGGTTAGGGTTCGGGTTAGGGTTAGGTTTAGGGTTAGGGTTCGGGTTCGGGTTAGGGTTCGGGTTAGGGTTAGGGTTAGGGTTAGGGTTCGGGTTAGGGTTAGGGTTTGGGTTAGGGTTAGGGTTAGGGTTCGGTTTAGGTTTAGGGTTAGGTTTCGGGTTAGGGTTAGGGTTAGGGTTCGGGTTAGGGTTCGGGTTAGGGTTCGGGTTATGGTTAGGGTTAGGGTTCGGGTAAGGGTTCGGGTTAGGGTTACTGTTCGGGTTAGGGATAGGGTTAGGGTTCGGGTTAGTGTAGGGTTAGGGTTAGGGTTCGGGTTAGGGTTAGGGTTAGGGTTCCGGTTAGGGTTAGGGTTAGGTTTCGGGTTAGTGTTCGGGTTAGGGTTCGGGTTAGGGTTCGGGTTAGGTTTCGGGTTAGGGTTAGGGTTCGGGTTCGGGTTAGGGTTAGGGTTCGGGTTAGGGTTAGGGTTAGGTTTCGGTTTAGGGTTCGGGTTCGGGTTAGGGTTAGGGTTAGGGTTCGGGTTAGGGTTATGGTTAGGGTTAGGGTTAGGGTTAGGTTTAGGGTTCGGGTTAGGTTTAGGGTTAGGGTTAGTTTTAGGGATAGGGTTAGGTTTAGGGTTAGGGTTCGGGTTAGGGTTAGGGTTAGGGTTAGGTTTCGGGTTAGGGTTAGGGTTAGTGTTCGGTTTAGGGTTAGGGTTAGGGTTAGGTTTCGGGTTAGGGTTAGGGTTAAGGTTAGGGTTAGGGTTAGGGTTCGGGTTAGGTTTAGGGTTATGGTTTGGGTTCGGGTTCGGGGTAAGGTTAGGGTTCGGGTTCGGTTTAGGGTTCGGGTTCGGGTTTGGGATAGGGGTTAGGGTTAGGGTTAGTGTTAGGGTTAGGGTTCGGGTTCGGTTTAGGGTTTGTGTTAGGGTTAGGGTTAGGGTTTGGGTTAGGGTTCGGGCTAGGTTTCGGGTTAGGGTTCGGGTTCGGGTTAGGGTTCGGGTTCGGGTTAGGGTTAGGGTTAGGGTTCGGATTAGGGTTAGGGCAGGGTTAGGGTTAGGGTAAGGGTTCGGGTTAGGGTTCGGGTTAGGTTTAGGTTAGGGTTAGGTTTAGGGTTAGGTTTAGGGTTAGGGTTCGGGTTCGGGTTAGGGTTAGGGTTAGGGGTCGGGTTCGGGTTACGTTTTAGGGTTAGGTTTAGGGTTAGGGTTAGGGTTAGGGTTAGGGGTTAGGGTTAGTGTTAGGGTTCGGGTTAGGGTTAGGGTTCGGGTTAGTGCTGGGTTCGGGTTAGGGTTAGGGTTATTTTTAGGGTTAGGGTTAGGGTTCGGTTTAGGGTTCGGGTTAGGGTTAGGGTTAGGGTTCGGGTTAGGGTTAGGGGTAGGGTTACGGTAAGGGTTAGGTTTACGTTTCGCGTTAGGGTTAGGGTTAGGGTTAGGGTTCGGGTTAGGATTAGGGTTAGTGTTCGGGTTAGGGTTAGTGTTCGGGTTCGGGTTAGGGTTAGGGTTCGGGTTAGGGTTATGGTTAGGGTTAGGGTTAGGGTTAGGTTTAGGGTTCGGGTTAGGTTTAGGGTTAGGGTTAGTTTTAGGGATAGGGTTAGGTTTAGGGTTAGGGTTCGGGTTAGGGTTAGGGTTAGGGTTAGGTTTCGGGTTAGGGTTAGGGTTAGTGTTCGGTTTAGGGTTAGGGTTAGGGTTAGGTTTCGGGTTAGGGTTAGGGTTAAGGTTAGGGTTAGGGTTAGGGTTCGGGTTAGGTTTAGGGTTATGGTTTGGGTTCGGGTTCGGGGTAAGGTTAGGGTTCGGGTTCGGTTTAGGGTTCGGGTTCGGGTTTGGGATAGGGGTTAGGGTTAGGGTTAGTGTTAGGGTTAGGGTTCGGGTTCGGTTTAGGGTTTGTGTTAGGGTTAGGGTTAGGGTTTGGGTTAGGGTTCGGGCTAGGTTTCGGGTTAGGGTTCGGGTTCGGGTTAGGGTTCGGGTTCGGGTTAGGGTTAGGGTTAGGGTTCGGATTAGGGTTAGGGCAGGGTTAGGGTTAGGGTAAGGGTTCGGGTTAGGGTTCGGGTTAGGTTTAGGTTAGGGTTAGGTTTAGGGTTAGGTTTAGGGTTAGGGTTCGGGTTCGGGTTAGGGTTAGGGTTAGGGGTCGGGTTCGGGTTACGTTTTAGGGTTAGGTTTAGGGTTAGGGTTAGGGTTAGGGTTAGGGGTTAGGGTTAGTGTTAGGGTTCGGGTTAGGGTTAGGGTTCGGGTTAGTGCTGGGTTCGGGTTAGGGTTAGGGTTATTTTTAGGGTTAGGGTTAGGGTTCGGTTTAGGGTTCGGGTTAGGGTTAGGGTTAGGGTTCGGGTTAGGGTTAGGGGTAGGGTTACGGTAAGGGTTAGGTTTAGGTTTCGCGTTAGGGTTAGGGTTAGGGTTAGGGTTCGGGTTAGGGTTAGGGTTAGGGTTCGAGTTAGTGTTCGGGTTAGGGTTAGGGATAGGATTCGGGTTAGGATTAGGGTTAGTGTTCGGGTTAGGGTTAGTGTTCGGGTTAGGGTTAGGGTTAGGGTTCGGGTTAGGGTTAGGGTTCGGGTTTGGGTTAGGGTTAGGGTTCGGGTTCGGGTTAGGGTTCAGGTTTGGGTTAGGGTTTGGGTTAGGGTTAGGGTTACGGTTAGGGTTAGGGTTAGGGTTAATGTTCGGGTTCGGGTTCGGGTTAGGGTTAGGGTTTGGGTTAGGGTTAGGGTTCGGGTTAGGGTTAGGGTTAGGGTTCGGTTTAGGGTTAGGGTTAGGGTTAGGTTTAGGGTTAGGATTCGAGTTAGGGTTCGGGTTCGGGTTCGGGTTAGGTTTCGGGTTAGGGTTAGGGTTAGGGTTAGGGTTAGGGTTAGGGTTAGGTTTAGGGTTAGGGTTCGGTTTAGGGTTAGGTTAGGGTTAGGGTTAGGGTTAGGGTTCGGGTTAGGGTTAGGGTTAGTGTTCGAGTTAGGGTTAGGGTTCGGGTTAGGGTTAAGATTTAGGGTTAGGGTTAGGGTTAGGGTTAGTGTTCGGGTTAGGGTTAGGGTTAGGGTTAGGGTTAGGGTTAGGGTTCGGATTCGGGGTTAGCGTTAGGCTTAGGGTTCGGGTTAGGTTTCGGGTTAGGTTTAGGATTCGGGTAAAGGCTTAGGGTTCGGGTTCGGTTTAGGGTTAGGGTTAGGGTTCCGGTTAGGGGTAGGGTTAGGGTTCGGGTTAGGGTTAGGGTTAGGGTTAGGGTTTGGGTTCGGGTTAGGTTTAGGGTTAGGGTTCGGGTTAGGGTTCGGGTTAGGGTTAGGGTTAGGGTTAGGGTTCGGGTTAGGGTTAGGGTTCGGGTTAGGGTTAGGGTTAGTGTTAGGGTTCGGGTTAGGGTTAGGGTTAGGGTTAGGGTTCGGGTTAGGGTTCGGGTTCGGGTTATGGTTCGGGTTCGATTTAGGGTTAGGGTTAGGGTTTGGGTTAGGGTTACGGTTAGGGTTAGGGTTCGGGTTAGGGTTAGGGTTAGGGTTCGGGTTAGGGTTCGGGTTAGGGTTAGGGTTAGGTTTCGGGTTAGGGTTCAGGTTAGGGTTCGGGTTCGGGATAGGGTTCGGTTAGGTTTCGGGTTAGGGTTGGGGTTAGGGTTAGGGTTAGGTTTAGGGTTTGGGTTCAGTTTAGGGTTAGGGTTAGGGTTAGGGTTCGGGTTATTGTTAGGGTTAGTGTTCGAGTTCGGGTTCGGGTTAGGGTTAGGGGTTAGTTTTAGGGTTAGGGTTAGGGTTAGGGCTAGTGTTCGGGTTAGGGTTAGGGTTAGGGTTAGGGTTCGGGTTCGGGATAGGGTTCGGTTAGGTTTTGGGTTAGGGTTGGGGTTAGGGTTAGGGTTAGGTTTAGGGTTAGGGTTCGGGTTAGGGTTAGGTTTAGGGTTAGGTTTCGGGTTAGGGTTCGTGTTAAGGTTCGGGTTAGGATTAGGGATAGGGTTCGGGTTAGGGTTCGTGTTAGGGTTCGGGTTAGGTGTCGGGTTAGGGTTACGGTTAGGGTTAGGGTTCGGGTTCGTGTTAGGTTTAGCGTTAGGGTTAGAGTTAGGGTTAGGGTTCGGGTTCGGGGTTAGGGTTATTGTTAGGGTTCGTGTTAGGGATCGGGTTAGGGTTAGGATTCGGGTAAGGGCTTAGGGTTCGGGTTCGGGTTAGGGTTAGGGTTAGTGTTCCGGTTAGGGGGAGGGTTAGGGTTCGGGTTAGGGTTAGGTTTAGGTTTAGGGTTAGGGTTCGGGTTAAGGTTAGGGTTAGGGTTCGGGTTAGGGTTAGGTTTAGGGTTAGGGTTCGGGTTAGGGTTAGGGTTCGGGTTAGGGTTAGGGTTAGGGTTAGGGTTCGGGTTAGGGTTAGGGTTTGGGTTAGGGTTAGGGTTAGGGTTCGGTTTAGGTTTAGGGTTAGGTTTCGGGTTAGGGTTAGGGTTAGGGTTCGGGGTAGGGTTCGGGTTAGGGTTCGGGTTATGGTTAGGGTTAGGGTTCGGGTAAGGGTTCGGGTTAGGGTTACTGTTCTGGTTAGGGATAGGGTTAGGGTTCGGGTTAGTGTAGGGTTAGGGTTAGGGTTCGGGTTAGGGTTAGGGTTAGGGTTCCGGTTAGGGTTAGGGTTAGGGTTCGGGTTAGTGTTCGGGTTAGGGTTCGGGTTAGGGTTCGGGTTAGGTTTCGGGTTAGGGTTAGGGTTCGGTTTCGGGTTAGGGTTAGGGTTCGTGTTAGGGTTAGGGTTAGGTTTCGGTTTAGGGTTCGGGTTCGGGTTAGGGTTAGGGTTAGGGTTCGGGTTAGGGTTATGGTTAGGGTTAGGGTTAGGGTTAGGTTTAGGGTTCGGGTTAGGTTTAGGGTTAGGGTTAGTTTTAGGGATAGGGTTAGGTTTAGGGTTAGGGTTCGGGTTAGGGTTAGGGTTAGGGTTAGGTTTCGGGTTAGGGTTAGGGTTAGTGTTCGGTTTAGGGTTAGGGTTAGGGTTAGGTTTCGGGTTAGGGTTAGGGTTAAGGTTAGGGTTAGGGTTAGGGTTCGGGTTAGGTTTAGGGTTATGGTTTGGGTTCGGGTTCGGGGTAAGGTTAGGGTTCGGGTTCGGTTTAGGGTTCGGGTTCGGGTTTGGGATAGGGGTTAGGGTTAGGGTTAGTGTTAGGGTTAGGGTTCGGGTTCGGTTTAGGGTTAGGGTTAGGGTTCGGGTTAGGGTTTGTGTTAGGGTTAGGGTTAGGGTTCGGGTTAGGGTTCGGGCTAGGGTTCGGGTTAGGGTTCGGGTTCGGGTTAGGGTTCGGGTTCGGGTTAGGGTTAGGGTTAGGGTTCGGATTAGGGTTAGGGCAGGGTTAGGGTTAGGGTAAGGGTTCGGGTTAGGGTTCGGGTTAGGTTTAGGTTAGGGTTAGGTTTAGGGTTAGGTTTAGGGTTAGGGTTCGGGTTCGGGTTAGGGTTAGGGTTAGGGGTCGGGTTCGGGTTACGTTTTAGGGTTAGGTTTAGGGTTAGGGTTAGGGTTAGGGTTAGGGGTTAGGGTTAGTGTTAGGGTTCGGGTTAGGGTTAGGGTTCGGGTTAGTGCTGGGTTCGGGTTAGGGTTAGGGTTATTTTTAGGGTTAGGGTTAGGTTTCGGGTTAGGGTTCGGGTTAGGGTTAGGGTTAGGGTTCGGGTTAGGGTTAGGGGTAGGGTTAGGGTAAGGGTTAGGTTTAGGTTTCGCGTTAGGGTTAGGGTTAGGGTTCGGGTTCGGGTTAGGGTTAGGGTTAGGGTTCGAGTTAGTGTTCGGGTTAGGGTTAGGGGTAGGGTTCGGGTTAGGGTTAGGGTTAGTGTTCGGGTTAGGGTTAGTGTTCGGGTTAGGGTTAGGTTTAGGTTTCGGGTTAGGGTTAGGGTTAGGGTTCGGGTTAGGGTTAGGGTTCGGGTTTGGGTTAGGGTTAGGGTTCGGGTTCGGGTTAGGGTTCAGGTTTGCGTTAGGGTTTGGGTTAGGGTTAGGGTTACGGTTAGGGTTAGGGTTAGGGTTAATGTTCGGGTTCGGGTTCGGGTTAGGGTTAGGGTTTGGGTTAGGGTTAGGGTTCGGGTTAGGGTTAGGGTTAGGGTTCGGGTTAGGGTTAGGGTTAGGGTTAGGTTTAGGGTTAGGATTCGAGTTAGGGTTCGGGTTCGGGTTAGGGTTAGGTTTCGGGTTAGGGTTAGGGTTAGGGTTAGGGTTAGGGTTAGGGTTAGGTTTAGGGTTAGGGTTCGGTTTAGGGTTAGGTTAGGGTTAGGGTTAGGGTTAGGGTTCGGGTTAGGGTTAGGGTTAGTGTTCGAGTTAGGGTTAGGGTTCGGGTTAGGGTTAAGATTTAGGGTTAGGGTTAGGGTTAGGGTTAGTGTTCGGGTTAGGGTTAGGGTTAGGGTTAGGGTTAGGGTTCGGATTCGGGGTTAGCGTTAGGCTTAGGGTTCGGGTTAGGTTTCGGGTTAGGTTTAGGATTCGGGTAAAGGCTTAGGGTTCGGGTTCGGTTTAGGGTTAGGGTTAGGGTTCCGGTTAGGGGTAGGGTTAGGGTTCGGGTTAGGGTTAGGGTTAGGGTTAGGGTTTGGGTTCGGGTTAGGTTTAGGGTTAGGGTTCGGGTTAGGGTTCGGTTAGGGTTAGGGATAGGGTTAGGGTTCGGGTTAGGGTTAGGGTTCGGGTTAGGGTTAGGGTTAGTGTTAGGGTTCGGGTTAGGGTTAGGGTTAGGGTTAGGGTTCGGGTTAGGGTTCGGGTTCGGGTTATGGTTCGGGTTCGATTTAGGGTTAGGGTTAGGGTTTTGTTAGGGTTACGGTTAGGGTTAGGGTTCGGGTTAGGCTTAGGGTTAGGGTTCGGGTTAGGGTTCGGGTTAGGGTTAGGTTTAGGGTTCGGGTTAGGGTTAGGGTTAGGGTTCGGGTTCGGGATAGGGTTCGGTTAGGTTTTGGGTTAGGGTTGGGGTTAGGGTTAGGGTTAGGTTTAGGGTTAGGTTTCGGGTTAGGGTTAGGGTTATGGTTAGTGATAGGGTTCGGGTTAGGTTTAGCGTTAATTTCGGTTTGGGTTCGGGGTAAGGTTAGGGTTCGGGTTCGGTTTAGGGTTCGGGTTCGGGTTCGGGTTAGGGGTTAGAGTTAGGGTTAGGGTTAGGTTTAGTGTTCGGGTTAGGGTTAGGGTTCGGGTTAGGGTTCGCGTTTGGGTTGGGTATCGGGTAAGGTCTTAGGGTTCGGTTTCGGGTTAGGGTTAGGGTTAGGGTTCCGGTTAGGGTTAGGGTTAGGGTTCGGGTTAGGGTTAGGGTTAGGGTTAGGTTTCGGGTTAGGGTTAGGGTTAGGGTTCGGGTTAGGGTTCGGGTTAGGGTTAGGGTTAGGGTTAGGGTTCGGGTTAGGGTTAGGGTTCGGATTAGGGTTCGGGTTAGGGTTCGGTTTAGGGTTCGGGTTAGGGTTAGGATTAGGGTTCGGGTTAGGGTTCGGGTTAGGGTTAGGGTTCGGGTTAGGGTTAGAGTTAGGGTTCGGGTTAGGGTTCGGGTTCGGGTTAGGTTTCGGGTTCGGTTTAGGGTTAGGGTTAGGGTTCGGGTTAGGGTTAGTTTTAGGGTTAGGGTTCGGGTTAGGGTTAGGGTTAGGGTTCGGGTTAGGGTTAGGGTTAGGTTTCGGGTTAGGGTTCGGTTTAGGGTTCGGGTTAGGGTTAGGGTTAGGGTTAGGGTTAGGGATCGGTTTAGGGTTATGTTTCGGGTTAGGGCTAGGGTTCGGTTTAGGGTTATGGTTAGGGTTCGGGTTCGGGTTTGGGTTAGGATTAGGGTTCGGGTTCGGTTTAGGGTTAGGGTTCGGTTTAGGGTTCGGGTTCGGGTTAGGGTTAGGGGTTAGGGTTCGGGTTAGGGTTAGGGTTAGGTTTCGGGTTAGGTTTAGGGTTTGGGTTAGGGTTAGGTTTCGGTTTAGGGTTAGGGTTAGGGTTAGGGTTCGGGTTAGGGTTAGGGTTAGGGTTCGGGTTAGGGTTCGGGTTAGGGTTAGGTTTAGGGTTCGGGTTAGTGTTCGGGTTAGTGTTCGGGTTAGGGTTCGGGTTAGGGTTAGGGTTCGGGTTCGGGTTAGGTTTAGGGTTCGGTTTAGGGTTAGGGTTAGATTTCGGTTTAGGGTTCGGGTTCGGGTTAGGGTTAGTGTTAGGTTTCGGGTTAGGGTTATGGTTAGGGTTAGGTTTAGGTTTAGGGTTCGGGTTAGGGTTAGGTTTCGGGTTAGGGTTAGGGTTAGGTTTAGGTTTAGGGTTCGGGTTAGGGTTAGGGTTTGGGTTAGGGTTAGGGTTCGGGTTAGGGTTAGGGTTAGTGTTCGAGTTAGGGTTAGGGTTCGTGTTAGGGTTAGGGGTTAGGGTTAGGGTTTGGGTTAAATTTAGGGTTAGTGTTCGGGTTAGGGTTAGGGTTAGGGTTAGGTTTCTGGTTAGGGTTAGGTTTAGGGTTAGGGTTCCGGTTAGGGTTAGGGTTATGGTTTGGGTTCGGGTTCGGGGTAAGGTTAGGTTTTGGGTTCGGGTTAGGGTTCGGGTTCGGGTTCGGGATAGGGGTTAGGGTTACGGTTAGTGTTAGGGTTAGGGTTCGGTTTCAGGTTAGGGTTAGGGTTAGTGTTCGGGTTAGGGTTTGGGTTAGGGTTAGGGTTAGGGTTCGGGTTAGTGTTAGGTCTACGGTTTGGGTTAGGGTTCGGGTAGGGTTCGGGTTCGGGTTAGGGTTCGTGTTCGGGTTAGGGTTAGGGTTAGGGTTCGGATTAGGTTTAGGGTTAGGGTTAGGGTTAGGGTTAGGGTTAGTGTAAGGGTTAGTGTTAGGGTTAGGTTTAGGGTTCGGGTTAGGGTTGGGGTTAGGGTTAGGGTTCGGGTTCGGGTTACGTTTTAGGCTTAGGTTTAGGGTTAGCGTTAGGGTTAGGGTTCGGGTTAGGGTTAGGGTTAGTGTTCGAGTTAGGGTTAGAGTTCGGGTTAGGGTTAGGGGTTGGGGTTAGATTTAGGGTTAGGCTTAGGGTTGGTGTTCGGGTTAGGGTTTGGGTTAGGTTTAGGGTTTGGGTTAGGGCTAGGGTTAGGTTTAGGGTTAGGGTTAGGTTTCGGGTTAGAGTTAGGGTTAGGGTTAGGGTTCGGGTTAGGGTTAGGGTTAGGTTTAGGTTTCGGGTTAGTGTTAGGTTTAGGTTTAGAGTTAGGGTTTGGGTTAGGGTTAGGGTTAGGGTTCGGGTTAGGGTTAGGGATAGGATTCGGGTTAGGGTTAGGGTTAGGGTTCGGGTTAGGGTTAGGGTTCGGGTTAGGGTTAGGTTTAGGTTTCGGGTTAGGGTTAGGGTTAGGGTTCGGGTTAGGTTTAGGGTTCGGGTTCGGGTTTGGGTGAGGGTTCGGGTTCCGGGTTAGTGTTCGGGTTCGGGTTTGGGTTAGGGTTCGGGTTAGGGTTAGGGCTAGTGTTCGGGTTAGGGTACGGGTTAGGGTTAGTGTTAGGGTTCGGGTTAGGTTTCGGGTTAGGGTTCGGGTTAGGGTTCGTGTTAGGTTTCGGGTTATGTTTAGGGTTCGGGTTAGGGTTAGGTTTAGGGTTCGGGTTAGGATTCGGGTCCGGGTTAGGGTTCGGGTTCGGGTTAGAGTTCGGGTTAGGTTTAGGGTTAGGTTTAGGGTTAGGGTTCGGGTTCGGGTTAGGGTTAGGGTCAGGGTTCGGATTAGGGTTAGGGTTAGGGTTAGGGTTAGGTTTTGGGTTAGGTTTCGGGTTAGGGTTAGGGTTAGGGTTAGGGTTCGGTTTAGGGTTCGTGTTAAGGTTCGGGTTAGGGTTAGGGATAGGGTTCGGGTTAGGGTTCGTGTTAGAGTTCGGGTTAGATGTCGGGTTAGGGTTACGGTTAGGGTTAGGCTTCGGGTTCGGGTTAGGGTTATCGTTAGGGTTAGAGTTAGGGTTAGGGTTCGGGTTCGGGGTTAGGGTTAGGGTTATGGTTCGGGTTAGGGTTCGGGTTAGGTTTAGGATTCGGGTAAGGGCTTAGGGTTTGGGTTCGGGTTAGGGTTAGGGTTAGTGTTCCGGTTAGGGTTAGGGTTAGGGTTCGGGTTAGGTTTAGGGTTAGGGTTAGGGTTAGGGTTCGGGTTAGGGTTAGGGTTAGGGTTAGGTTTCGGGTTAGGGTTAGGGTTAGGGTTAGGGTTAGGGTTCGGTTTAGGGTTAGGGTTATGGTTTGGGTTCGGGTTCGGGGTAAGGTTAGGGTTTGGGTTCGGGTTAGAGTTCGGGTTCGGGTTCGGGATAGGGGTTAGGGTTAGGGTTAGGATTAGGGTTAGGGTTCGGGTTAGGGTTTGGGTTAGGGTTAGGGTTAGGATTCGGGTTAGTGTTAGGGCTAGGGTTTGGGTTAGGGTTCGGGTTAGAGTTCGGTTTCGGGTTAGGGTTCGGGTTCGGGTTATCGTTAGGGTTAGGGTTCGGATTAGGGTTAGGGTTAGGGTTAGGGTTAGGGTTAGGGTTAGGGTTAGTGTAAGGGTTAGTGTTAGGGTTAGGGCTAGGGTTAGGGTTAGGGTTAGGGTTAGGTTTAGTGTTAGGGTTCGGGTTTGGGTTAGGGTTAGGGTTAGGGTTAGGGTTCGGGTTAGGGTTAGGGTTCGGGTTAGGGTTAGGGTTAGGTTTAGGTTTAGGGTTAGGGTTTGGGTTAGGGTTAGGGTTAGGGTTCGGGTTAGGGTTAGGGTTAGGGTTAGGGTTAGGGTTAGTGTTCGGGTTAGGGTTAGGGATAGGATTCGGGTTAGGGTTAGGTTTAGGGTTCGGGTTAGGGTTAGGGTTCGGGTTAGGGTTAGGTTTAGGTTTCGGGTTAGGGTTAGGGTTAGGGTTCGGGTTAGGGTTAGGGTTCGGGTTCGGGTTTGGGTTAGGGTTCGGGTTAGGGTTAGGGCTAGGGTTCGGGTTAGGGTACGGGTTAGGGTTAGTGTTAGGGTTCGGTTTAGGTTTCGGGTTAGGGTTCGGGTTAGGGTTCGGGTTAGGTTTCGGGTTATGGTTAGGGTTCGGGTTAGGGTTAGGTTTAGGGTTCGGGTTAGGATTCGGGTCCGGGTTAGGGTTCGGGTTCGGGTTAGATTTCGGGTTAGGTTTAGGGTTAGGTTTAGGGTTAGGGTTCGGGTTCGGGTTAGGGTTAGGGTTAGGGTTCGGATTAGGGTTAGGGTTAGGGTTAGGGTTAGGTTTTGGGTTAGGGTTCGGGTTAGGGTTAGGGTTAGGGTTAGGGTTCGGTTTAGGGTTCGTGTTAAGGTTCGGGTTAGGGTTAGGGATAGGGTTCGGGTTAGGGTTCGTGTTAGAGTTCGGGATAGGTGTCGGGTTAGGGTTACGGTTAGGGTTAGGCTTCGGGTTCGGGTTAGGGTTATCGTTAGGGTTAGAGTTAGGGTTAGGGTTCGGGTTCGGGGTTAGGGTTAGGGTTATGGTTCGGGTTAGGGTTCGGGTTAGGTTTAGGATTCGGGTAAGGGCTTAGGGTTCGGGTTCGGGTTAGGGTTAGGGTTAGGGTTCGGGTTCGGGTTACGTTTTAGGGTTAGGTTTAGGGTTAGGGTTAGGGTTAGGGTAGGGGTTAGGGTTAGTGTTAGGTTTCGGGTTAGGGTTAGGGTTCGGGTTAGGGTTAGGGTTCGGGTTCGGGTTAGAGTTATTTTTAGGCTTAGGGTTATGGTTCGGGTAGGGTTCGGGTTAGGGTTAGGGTTAGGGTTCGGGTTAGGGTTAGGGGTAGTGTTAGGGTTAGGGTTAGGGTTAGGTTTCGGGTTATGGTTACGGTTAGGGTTCGGGTTCGGGTTAGGGTTAGGGTTAGGTTTCGAGTTAGTGTTCGGGTTAGGGTTAGGGATAGGATTCGGGTTAGGGTTAGGGTTAGTGTTCGGGTTAAGGTTAGGGTTCGGGTTAGGGTTAGGTTTAGGTTTCGGGTTAGGGTTAGGGTTAGGGTTCGGGTTAAGGTTAGGGTTCGGGTTTGGGTTAGGGTTAGGGTTCGGGTTCGGGTTAGTGTACGGGTTCGGGTTCGGGTTAGGGTTAGGGTTTGGGTTAGGGTTAGTGTTCGGTTTAGGGTTAGGGTTAGGGTTCGGGTTCGGGTTAGGGTTAGGGTTAGTGTTAGGTTTAGGGTTAGGATTCGAGTTAGGGTTCGGGTTCGGGTTAGGGTTAGGTTTCGGGTTAGGGTTAGGGTTAGGGTTAGGGTTAGGTTTAGGTTTAGGGTTAGGGTTCGGTTTAGGGTTAGGTTAGGGTTAGGGTTAGGGTTAGGGTTCGGGTTCGGGTTAGGGTTAGGGTTAGTGTTAGGTTTAGGGTTAGGATTCGAGTTAGGGTTCGGGTTCGGGTTAGGGTTAGGTTTCGGGTTAGGGTTAGGGTTAGGGTTAGGGTTAGGTTTAGGTTTAGGGTTAGGGTTCGGGTTAGGGTTAGGTTAGGGTTAGGGTTAGGGTTAGGGTTCGGGTTAGGGTTAGGGTTAGTGTTCGAGTTAGGGTTAGGGTTCGGGTTAGGGTTAGGATTTAGGGTTAGGGTTAGGGTTAGGGTTAGTGTTCGGGTTAGGGTTAGGGTTAGGGTTCGGGTTAGGTTTAGGTTTCGGATTCGGGGTTAGCGTTAGGCTTAGGGTTTGGGTTAGGTTTCGGGTTAGATTTAGGATTCGGGTAAAGGCTTAGGGTTCGGGTTCGGTTTAGGGTTAGGGTTAGGGTTCCGGTTAGGTTTAGGGTTAGTGTTCGGGTTAGGGTTAGGGTTAGGTTTAGGTTTAGGGTTAGGGTTCGGGTTAGGGTTAGGTTAGGGTTAGGGTTAGGGTTAGGGTTCGGGTTAGGGTTAGGGTTAGTGTTCGAGGTAGGGTTAGGGTTCGGGTTAGGGTTAGAATTTAGGGTTAGGGTTAGGGTTAGGTTTAGTGTTCGGGTTAGGGTTAGGGTTCGGGTTAGGGTTCGGGTTTGGGTTGGGTATCGGGTAAGGTCTTAGGGTTCGGTTTCGGGTTAGGGTTAGGGTTAGGGTTCCGGTTAGGGTTAGGGTTAGGGTTCGGGTTAGGGTTAGGGTTAGGGTTAGGTTTCGGGTTAGGGTTAGGGTTAGGGTTCGGGTTAGGGTTCGGGTTAGGGTTAGGGTTAGGGTTAGGGTTCGGGTTAGGGTTAGGGTTCGGGTTAGGGTTCGGGTTAGGGTTCGGTTTAGGGTTCGGGTTAGGGTTAGGATTAGGGTTCGTGTTAGGGTTCGGGTTAGGGTTAGGGTTCGGGTTAGGGTTAGAGTTAGGGTTCGGGTTAGGTTTCGGGTTCGGGTTAGGTTTCGGGTTCGGTTTAGGGTTAGGGTTAGGGTTCGGGTTAGGGTTAGTTTTAGGGTTAGGGTTCGGGTTAGGGTTAGGGTTAGGGTTCGGGTTAGGGTTAGGGTTAGGTTTCGGGTTAGGGTTCGGTTTTGGGTTCGGGTTCGGGTTAGGGTTAGGGTTAGGGTTAGGGATCGGTTTAGGGTTATGTTTCGGGTTAGGGCTAGGGTTCGGTTTAGGGTTATGGTTAGGGTTCGGGTTCGGGTTTGGGTTAGGATTAGGGTTCGGGTTCGGTTTAGGGTTAGGGTTCGGTTTAGGGTTCGGGTTCGGGTTAGGGTTAGGGGTTAGGGTTCGGGTTAGGGTTAGGGTTAGGTTTCGGGTTAGGTTTAGGGTTTGGGTTAGGGTTAGGTTTCGGTTTAGGGTTAGGGTTAGGGTTAGGGTTCGGGTTAGGGTTAGGGTTAGGGTTCGGGTTAGGGTTCGGGTTAGGGTTAGGTTTAGGGTTCGGGTTAGTGTTCGGGTTAGGGTTCGGGTTAGGGTTCGGGTTAGGGTTAGGGTTCGGGTTCGGGTTAGGTTTAGGGTTCGGTTTAGGGTTAGGGTTAGATTTCGGTTTAGGGTTCGGGTTCGGGTTAGGGTTAGTGTTAGGTTTCGGGTTAGGGTTATGGTTAGGGTTAGGTTTAGGTTTAGGGTTCGGGTTAGGGTTAGGTTTCGGGTTAGGGTTAGGGTTAGGTTTAGGTTTAGGGTTCGGGTTAGGGTTAGGGTTTGGGTTAGGGTTAGGGTTCGGGTTAGGGTTAGGGTTAGTGTTCGAGTTAGGGTTAGGGTTCGTGTTAGGGTTAGGGGTTAGGGTTAGGGTTTGGGTTAAATTTAGGGTTAGTGTTCGGGTTAGGGTTAGGGTTAGGGTTAGGTTTCGGGTTAGGGTTAGGTTTAGGGTTAGGGTTCCGGTTAGGGTTAGGGTTATGGTTTGGGTTCGGGTTCGGGGTAAGGTTAGGTTTTGGGTTCGGGTTAGGGTTCGGGTTCGGGTTCGGGATAGGGGTTAGGGTTAGGGTTAGTGTTAGGGTTGGGGTTCGGTTTCAGGTTAGGGTTAGGGTTAGTGTTCGGGTTAGGGTTTGGGTTAGGGTTAGGGTTAGGGTTCGGGTTAGTGTTAGGTCTACGGTTTGGGTTAGGGTTCGGGTAGGGTTCGGGTTCGGGTTAGGGTTCGTGTTCGGGTTAGGGTTAGGGTTAGGGTTCGGATTAGGTTTAGGGTTAGGGTTAGGGTTAGGGTTAGGGTTAGTGTAAGGGTTAGTGTTAGGGTTAGGGTTAGGGTTCGGGTTAGGGTTGGGGTTAGGGTTAGGGTTCGGGTTCGGGTTACGTTTTAGGCTTAGGTTTAGGGTTAGCGTTAGGGTTAGGGTTCGGGTTAGGGTTAGGGTTAGTGTTCGAGTTAGGGTTAGAGTTCGGGTTAGGGTTAGGGGTTGGGGTTAGATTTAGGGTTAGGCTTAGGGTTGGTGTTCGGGTTAGGGTTTGGGTTAGGTTTAGGGTTTGGGTTAGGGCTAGGGTTAGGTTTAGGGTTAGGGTTAGGTTTCGGGTTAGAGTTAGGGTTAGGGTTAGGGTTCGGGTTAGGGTTAGGGTTAGGTTTAGGTTTCGGGTTAGTGTTAGGTTTAGGTTTAGAGTTAGGGTTTGGGTTAGGGTTAGGGTTAGGGTTCGGGTTAGGGTTAGGTTTAGGGTTAGGGTTAGGGTTAGTGTTCGGGTTAGGGTTAGGGATAGGATTCGGGTTAGGGTTAGGGTTAGGGTTCGGGTTAGGGTTAGGGTTCGGGTTAGGGTTAGGTTTAGGTTTCGGGTTAGGGTTAGGGTTAGGGTTCGGGTTAGGTTTAGGGTTCGGGTTCGGGTTTGGGTGAGGGTTCGGGTTCCGGGTTAGTGTTCGGGTTCGGGTTTGGGTTAGGGTTCGGGTTAGGGTTAGGGCTAGTGTTCGGGTTAGGGTACGGGTTAGGGTTAGTGTTAGGGTTCGGGTTAGGTTTCGGGTTAGGGTTCGGGTTAGGGTTCGTGTTAGGTTTCGGGTTATGTTTAGGGTTCGGGTTAGGGTTAGGTTTAGGGTTCGGGTTAGGATTCGGGTCCGGGTTAGGGTTCGGGTTCGGGTTAGAGTTCGGGTTAGGTTTAGGGTTAGGTTTAGGGTTAGGGTTCGGGTTCGGGTTAGGGTTAGGGTCAGGGTTCGGATTAGGGTTAGGGTTAGGGTTAGGGTTAGGTTTTGGGTTAGGTTTCGGGTTAGGGTTAGGGTTAGGGTTAGGGTTCGGTTTAGGGTTCGTGTTAAGGTTCGGGTTAGGGTTAGGGATAGGGTTCGGGTTAGGGTTCGTGTTAGAGTTCGGGTTAGATGTCGGGTTAGGGTTACGGTTAGGGTTAGGCTTCGGGTTCGGGTTAGGGTTATCGTTAGGGTTAGAGTTAGGGTTAGGGTTCGGGTTCGGGGTTAGGGTTAGGGTTATGGTTCGGGTTAGGGTTCGGGTTAGGTTTAGGATTCGGGTAAGGGCTTAGGTTTTGGGTCGGGTTAGGGTTAGGGTTAGTGTTCCGGTTAGGGTTAGGGTTAGGGTTCGGGTTAGGTTTAGGGTTAGGGTTAGGGTTAGGGTTCGGGTTAGGGTTAGGGTTAGGGTTAGGTTTCGGGTTAGGGTTAGGGTTAGGGTTAGGGTTCGGGTTAGGGTTAGGGTTATGGTTTGGGTTCGGGTTCGGGGTAAGGTTAGGGTTTGGGTTCGGGTTAGAGTTCGGGTTCGGGTTCGGGATAGGGGTTAGGGTTAGGGTTAGGATTAGGGTTAGGGTTCGGGTTAGGGTTTGGGTTAGGGTTTGGGTTAGGATTCGGGTTATTGTTAGGGCTAGGGTTTGGGTTAGGGTTCGGGTTAGAGTTCGGTTTCGGGTTAGGGTTCGGGTTCGGGTTATCGTTAGGGTTAGGGTTCGGATTAGGGTTAGGGTTAGGGTTAGGGTTAGGGTTAGGGTTAGTGTAAGGGTTAGTGTTAGGGTTAGGGCTAGGGTTAGGGTTAGGGTTAGGGTTAGGTTTAGTGTTAGGGTTCGGGTTTGGGTTAGGGTTAGGGTTAGGGTTAGGGTTCGGGTTAGGGTTAGGGTTCGGGTTAGGGTTAGGGTTAGGTTTAGGTTTAGGGTTAGGGTTTGGGTTAGGGTTAGGGTTAGGGTTCGGGTTAGGGTTAGGTTTAGGGTTAGGGTTAGGGTTAGTGTTCGGGTTAGGGTTAGGGATAGGATTCGGGTTAGGGTTAGGTTTAGGGTTCGGGTTAGGGTTAGGGTTCGGGTTAGGGTTAGGTTTAGGTTTCGGGTTAGGGTTAGGGTTAGGGTTCGGGTTAGGGTTAGGGTTCGGGTTCGGGTTTGGGTTAGGGTTCGGGTTAGGGTTAGGGCTAGGGTTCAGGTTAGGGTACGGGTTAGGGTTAGTGTTAGGGTTCGGTTTAGGTTTCGGGTTAGGGTTCGGGTTAGGGTTCGGGTTAGGTTTCGGGTTATGGTTAGGGTTCGGGTTAGGGTTAGGTTTAGGGTTCGGGTTAGGATTCGGGTCCGGGTTAGGGTTCGGGTTCGGGTTAGATTTCGGGTTAGGTTTAGGGTTAGGTTTAGGGTTAGGGTTCGGGTTCGGGTTAGGGTTAGGGTTAGGGTTCGGATTAGGGTTAGGGTTATGGTTAGGGTTAGGTTTTGGGTTAGGGTTCGGGTTAGGGTTAGGGTTAGGTTTAGGGTTCGGTTTAGGGTTCGTGTTAAGGTTCGGGTTAGGGTTAGGGATAGGGTTCGGGTTAGGGTTCGTGTTAGAGTTCGGGTTAGGTGTCGGGTTAGGGTTACGGTTAGGGTTAGGCTTCGGGTTCGGGTTAGGGTTATCGTTAGGGTTAGAGTTAGGGTTAGGGTTCGGGTTCGGGGTTAGGGTTAGGGTTATGGTTCGGGTTAGGGTTCGGGTTAGGTTTAGGATTCGGGTAAGGGCTTAGGGTTCGGGTTCGGGTTAGGGTTAGGTTTAGGGTTCGGGTTCGGGTTACGTTTTAGGGTTAGGTTTAGGGTTAAGGTTAGGGTTAGGGTAGGGGTTAGGGTTAGTGTTAGGTTTCGGGTTAGGGTTAGGGTTCGGGTTAGGGTTAGGGTTCGGGTTCGGGTTAGAGTTATTTTTAGGCTTAGGGTTATGGTTCGGGTAGGGTTCGGGTTAGGGTTAGGGTTAGGGTTCGGGTTAGGGTTAGGGGTAGTGTTAGGGTTAGGGTTAGGGTTAGGTTTCGGGTTATGGTTACGGTTAGGGTTCGGGTTCGGGTTAGGGTTAGGGTTAGGTTTCGAGTTAGTGTTCGGGTTAGGGTTAGGGATAGGATTCGGGTTAGGGTTAGGGTTAGTGTTCGGGTTAAGTTTAGGGTTCGGGTTAGGGTTAGGTTTAGGTTTCGTTTTAGGGTTAGGGTTAGGGTTCGGGTTAAGGTTAGGGTTCGGGTTTGGGTTAGGGTTAGGGTTCGGGTTCGGGTTAGTGTACGGGTTCGGGTTCGGGTTAGGGTTAGGGTTTGGGTTAGGGTTAGTGTTCGGTTTAGGGTTAGGGTTAGGGTTCGGGTTCGGGTTAGGGTTAGGGTTAGTGTTAGGTTTAGGGTTAGGATTCGAGTTAGGGTTCGGGTTCGGGTTAGGGTTAGGTTTCGGGTTAGGGTTAGGGTTAGGGTTAGGGTTAGGTTTAGGTTTAGGGTTAGGGTTCGGGTTAGGGTTAGGTTAGGGTTAGGGTTAGGGTTAGGGTTCGGGTTCGGGTTAGGGTTAGGGTTAGTGTTAGGTTTAGGGTTAGGATTCGAGTTAGGGTTCGGGTTCGGGTTAGGGTTAGGTTTCGGGTTAGGGTTAGGGTTAGGGTTAGGGTTAGGTTTAGGTTTAGGGTTAGGGTTCGGGTTAGGGTTAGGTTAGGGTTAGGGTTAGGGTTAGGGTTCGGGTTAGGGTTAGGGTTAGTGTTCGAGTTAGGGTTAGGGTTCGGGTTAGGGTTAGGATTTAGGGTTAGGGTTAGGGTTAGGGTTAGTGTTCGGGTTAGGGTTAGGGTTAGGGTTAGGGTTAGGGTTAGGTTTCGGATTCGGGGTTAGTGTTAGGCTTAGGGTTCGGGTTAGGTTTCGGGTTAGGTTTAGGATTCGGGTAAAGGCTTAGGGTTCGGGTTCGGTTTAGGGTTAGGGTTAGGGTTCCGGTTAGGTTTAGGGTTAGTGTTCGGGTTAGGGTTAGGGTTAGGGTTAGGGTTCGGGTTAGGGTTCGGGTTAGGGTTAGGGTTAGGGTTAGGGTTCGGGTTAGGGTTAGGGTTAGGGTTAGGGTTCGGGTTAGGGTTAGGGTTCGGGTTAGGTTTAGGGTTAGGGTTAGGGTTCTGGTTAGGGTTAGGGTTAGGGTTAGGGTTCGGGTTCGGGTTAGGGTTCGGGTTCGATTTAGGGTTAGGGTTAGGGTTCGGGTTAGGGTTACGGTTAGGTTTAGGGTTCGGGTTAGGGTTAGGGTTAGGGTTCGGGTTAGGGTTCGGGTTAGGGTTAATGTTAGGGTTCGGGTTAGGGTTCAAGTTAGGGTTCGGGTTTGGGATAGGTTTCGGTTAGGTTTCGGGTTAGGGTTGGGGATAGGGTTAGGTTTAGGTTTAGGGTTAGGGTTCTGGTTAGGGTTAGGGTTAGGTTTAGTGTTAGGGTTCGGGTTATTGTTAGGGTTAGTGTTCGAGTTAGGGTTAGGGTTCGTGTTAGGGTTAGGGGTTAGTGTTAGGGTTAGGGTTAGGGTTAGGGCTAGTGTTCGGGTTAGGGTTAGGGTTAGGGTTAGGGTTAGGGTTCGGGTTAGGGTTAGGGTTATGGTTAGTGTTAGGGTTCGGGTTAGGTTTAGCGTTATGGTTTGGGTTTGGGTTCGGGGTAAGGTTAGGGTTCGGGTTCGGTTTAGGGTTCGGGTTCGGGTTCGGGTTAGGGATTAGAGTTAGGGTTAGCGTTAGGTTTAGGGTTCGGGTTAGGGTTAGGGTTCGGGTTAGGGTTCGGGTTTGGGTTAGGTATCGGGTAAGGTCTTAGGGTTCGGGTTCGGGTTAGGGTTAGGGTTAGGGTTCCGGTTAGGGTTAGGGTTAGGGTTCGGGTTAGGGTTAGAGTTAGGGTTAGGTTTCGGGTAGGGTTAGGGTTAGGGTTCGGGTTAGGGTTCGGGTTAGGGTTAGGGTTAGGGTTCGGGTTAGGGTTAGGGTTCGGGTTAGGGTTAGGGTTAGGGTTCGGGTTAGGGTTCGGGTTAGGGTTCGGGTTAGGGTTAGGATTAGGGTTCGGGTTAGGGTTCGGGTTAGGGTTAGGGTTCGGGTTAGGGTTAGAGTTAGGGTTCGGGTTAGGGTTCGGGTTCGGGTTAGGTTTCGGGTTCGGTTTAGGGTTAGGGTTAGGGTTCGGGTTAGGTTTAGGGTTAGGGTTAGGGTTCGGGTTAGGGTTAGGGTTAGGGTTAGGGTTCGGGTTAGGGTTAGAGTTAGGGTTCGGGTTAGGGTTCGGGTTAGGGTTCGGGTTAGG
Organism: Urocyon cinereoargenteus; assembly: GCA_032313775.1. Taxonomy (NCBI): domain Eukaryota; kingdom Metazoa; phylum Chordata; class Mammalia; order Carnivora; family Canidae; genus Urocyon; species Urocyon cinereoargenteus. The sequence continues at coordinate 508,865 of JAVLSZ010000062.1, read as the reverse complement.
GTTAGGGTTAGGGTTAGGGTTAGGGTTAGGGTTAGGGTTCGGTTTAGGGTTATGGTTCGGGTTAGGGCTAGGGTTCGGGTTAGGTTTATGGTTAGGGTTCGGGTTCGGGTTCGGGTTAGGATTAGGGTTTGGGTTCGGTTTAGGGTTAGGGTTCGGGTTAGGGTTCGGGTTCGGGTTAGGGTTAGGGTTAGGGTTCGGTTAGGGTTATGGTTAGGGAGAGGGTTAGGTTTAGGGTTCGGGTTAGGGTTAGATTTCGGGTTAGGGTTAGGGTTAGTTTTAGGGTTAGGGTTCGGGTTAGGGTTAGGGTTCGGGTTAGGGTTAGGTTTAGGTTTAGGGTTAGGGTTTGGGTTAGGGTTAGGGTTAGGGTTCGGGTTAGGGTTAGGTTTAGGGTTAGGGTTAGGGTTAGTGTTCGGGTTAGGGTTAGGGATAGGATTCGGGTTAGGGTTAGGGTTAGGGTTCGGGTTAGGGTTAGGTTTCGGGTTAGGGTTAGGTTTCGGTTTCGGGTTAGGGTTAGGGTTAGGGTTCGGGTTAGGGTTAGGGTTCGGGTTCGGGTTTGGGTTAGGGTTCGGGTTAGGGTTAGGGCTAGGGTTCGGGTTAGGGTACGGGTTAGGGTTAGTGTTAGGGTTCGGGTTAGGTTTCGGGTTAGGGTTCGGGTTAGGGTTCGTGTTAGGTTTCGGGTTATGGTTAGGGTTCGGGTTAGGGTTAGGTTTAGGGTTCGGGTTAGGATTCGGGTCCGGGTTAGGTTTCGGGTTCGGGTTAGAGTTCGGGTTAGGTTTAGGGTTAGGTTTAGGGTTAGGGTTCGGGTTCGGGTTAGGGTTAGGGTTAGGGTTCGGATTAGGGTTAGGGTTAGGGTTAGGGTTAGGTTTTGGGTTAGGGTTCGGGTTAGGGTTAGGGTTAGTGTTAGGGTTCGGTTTAGGGTTCGTGTTAAGGTTCGGGTTAGGGTTAGGGATAGGGTTCGGGTTAGGGTTCGTGTTAGTGTTCGGGTTAGGTGTCGGGTTAGGGTTACGGTTAGGGTTAGGCTTCGGGTTCGGGTTAGGGTTATCGTTAGGGTTAGAGTTAGGGTTAGGGTTCGGGTTCGGGGTTAGGGTTAGGGTTATGGTTCGGGTTAGGGTTCGGGTTAGGTTTAGGATTCGGGTAAGGGCTTAGGGTTCGGGTTCGGGTTAGGGTTAGGGTTAGGGTTCCGGTTAGGGTTAGGGTTAGGGTTCGGGTTAGGGTTAGGGTTAGGGTTAGGGTTAGTTTTAGGGTTCGGGTTAGGGTTCGGGTTAGGGTTAGGGTTCGGGTTAGGGTTAGGGTTAGGTTTATGGTTAGGGTTAGGGTTCGGGTTAGGGTTCGGGTTAGGGTTAGGGTTAGGGTTCGGGTTAGGGTTAGGGTTAGGGTTAGGGTTAGGGTTCGGGTTATGGTTAGGGTTAGGGTTCGCGTTAGGGTTAGGGTTAGGGTTCGGGTTCGGGTTCGGGTTAGGGTTAGGGTTCGGGTTAGTGTTCGGGTTAGGGTTCGGGTTCGGGTTAGGGTTAGGTTTCGGGTTAGGGTTAGGGTTATGGTTACGGTTAGGGTTATGTTTAGGGTTAGATTTCGTGTTAGGGTTAGGTTAGGGTTAGGGTTAGGGTTAGGGTTCGGGTTAGGGTTAGGGTTAGTGTTCGAGTTAGGGTTAGGGTTCGGGTTAGGGTTAGGAGTTAGGGTTAGGGTTAGGGTTAAGGTTAGGTTTCGGGTTAGGGTTAAGGTTAGGGTTAGGGTTCGGATTCGGGGTTAGCGTTAGGGTTAGGGTTCGGGTTAGGGTTCGGGTTAGGTTTAGGATTCGGGTAAAGGCTTAGGGTTCGGGTTCGGTTTAGGGTTAGGGTTAGGGTTCCGGTTAGGGTTAGGGTTAGGGTTCGGGTTATGGTTAGGGTTAGGGTTAGGCTTAGGGTTCGGGTTAGGTTTAGGGTTAGGGTTCGGGTTAGGGTTCTGGTTAGGGTTAGGGTTAGGGTTAGGTTTCGGGTTAGGGTTAGGGTTCGGGTTAGGGTTAGGGTTAGGGTTAGGGTTAGGGTTCGGGTTAGGGTTCGGTTTCGGGTTAGGTTTCGGGTTCGATTTAGGGTTAGGGTTAGGGTTCGGGTTAGGGTTAGGGTTAGGGTTAGGGTTCGGGTTAGGGTTAGGGTTAGGGTTCGGTTTAGGGTTCGGGTTAGGGTTAGGGTTAGGGTTCGGGATCGGGTTCGGTTAGGTTTCGGGTTAGGGTTGGGGTTAGGGTTAGGGTTAGGTTTAGGGTTAGGGTTCGGGTTAGGGTTAGGGTTAGGGTTAGGGTTAGGGTTAGGGTTCGGGTTATTGTTAGGGTCAGTGTTCGAGTTAGGGTTAGGGTTCGGGTTAGGGTTAGGGGTTAGTGTTAGTGTTAGGGTTAGGGTTAGGGCTAGTGTTCAGGTTAGGGTTAGGGTTAGGGTTAGGGTTGGGTTTAGGGTTAGGGTTATGGTTACTGTTAGGGTTCGGGTTAGGGTTAGCGTTATGGTTTGGGTTCGGGTTCGGGGTAAGGTTAGGGTTCGGGTTCGGTTTAGGGTTCGGGTTCGGGTTCGGGTTAGGGGTTAGAGTTAGGGTTAGGGTTAGGTTAGGGTTCGGGTTAGGGTTAGGGTTCGGGTTAGGGTTAGGGTTAGGGTTAGGGTTAGGGTTCGGGTTATTGTTAGGGTTAGTGTTCGAGTTAGGGTTAGGGTTCGGGTTAGGGTTAGGGGTTAGTTTTAGTGTTAGGGTTAGGGTTAGGGCTAGTGTTCGGGTTAGGGTTAGGGTTAGGGATAGGGTTGTGGTTAGGGTTAGGGTTATGGTTACTGTTAGGGTTCGGGTTAGGGTTAGCGTTATGGTTTGGGTTCGGGTTCGGGGTAAGTTTAGGGTTCGGGTTCGGTTTAGGGTTCGGATTCGGGTTCGGGTTAGGGGTTAGAGTTAGGGTTAGGGTTAGGTTAGGGTTCGGGTTAGGGTTAGGGTTCGGGTTAGGGTTCGGGTTTGGGTTAGGTATCGGGTAAGGGCTTAGGGTTCGGGTTCGGGTTAGGGTTAGGTTTAGGGTTCCCGTTAGGGTTAGGGTTAGGGTTCGGGTTCGGGTTAGGGTTAGGGTTCGGGTTAGGGTTAGGGTTAGATTTCGGTTTAGGGTTCGGTTTCGGGTTAGGGTTAGGGTTAGTGTTCGGGTTAGGGTTATGGTTAGGGTTAGGGTTAGGGTTAGGTTTAGGGTTCGGGTTAGGGTTAGGTTTCGGGTTAGGGTTAGGGTTAGGTTTAGTGTTAGGGTTCGGGTTAGGGTTAGGGTTTGGGTTAGGGTTAGGTTTCGGGTTAGGGTTAGGGTTAGTGTTCGAGTTAGGGATAGGGTTCGTGTTAGGGTTAGGGGTTAGGGTTAGGGTTTGGGTTAGGGTTAGGGTTAGTGTTCGGGTTAGGGTTAGGGTTAGGGTTAGGTTTCGGGTTAGGGTTAGGGTTAGGGTTAGGGTTCGGGTTAGGGTTAGGGTTATGGTTTGGGTTCGGGTTCGGGGTAAGGTTAGGGTTCGGGTTCGGGTTAGGGTTCGGGTTCGTGTTCGGGATAGGGGTTAGGGTTAGGGTTAGTGTTCGGGTTAGGGTTCGGGTTCGGGTTAGGTTTAGGTTTAGGGTTAGGGTTCGGGTTAGGGTTAGGTTTAGCGTTAGGGTTAGGGTTAGTGTTCGGGTTAGGGTTAGGGATAGGATTCGGGTTAGGTTAGGGTTAGGGTTCGGGTTAGGGTTAGGGTTCGGGTTAGGGTTAGGTTTAGGGTTCGGGTTAGGGTTAGGGTTAGGGTACGGTTTAGGGTTAGGGTTCGGGTCCGGGTTAGGGTTAGGGTTCGGTTTCGTGTTAGGTTTCCGGTTTGGGTTAGGGTTTGGGTTAGGGTTAGGTTTACGGGTTAGGGTTCGGGTTAGGGTTAGATTTCGGGTTCGGGTTCGGGTTAGGTTTAGGGTTAGGGTTCGGGTTAGGGTTCGGGTTAGGGTTAGGGTTAGGGTTAGGGTTCGGGTTAGGGTTAGGGTTAGGGTTAGGGTTAGTTTTAGGGTTCGGATTAGGGTTAGGGGTTGGGTTCGGGTTAGGGTTAGGGGTTAGGGTTAGGGTTTGGGTTAGGGTTAGGGTTAGTGTTCGGGTTAGGGTTAGGGTTAGGGTTAGGTTTCGGGTTAGGGTTAGGGTTAGGGTTAGGGTTAGGGTTCGGGTTAGGGTTAGGGTTAGGGTTCGGGTTAGGGTTCGGGTTAGGGTTAGGGTTAGGTTTAGGGTTCGGATTAGGGTTAGGGTTAGGGTTCGGGTTAGGGTTAGGATTTAGGGTTAGGGTTTGGGTTAGGGTTAGGGTTAGTGTTCGGGTTAGGGTTAGGTTTAGGGTTAGGGTTCGGGTTAGGGTTAGGGTTAGGGTTAGGGTTAGGGTTAGGATTAGGTTTAGGGTTAGTGTTCGAGTTAGGGTTAGGGTACAGGTTAGGGTTAGGGGTTAGGGTTTGGGTTTGGGTTAGGTTTAGGTTAGTGTTCGGGTTAGGTTTAGGGTTAGGGTTAGGTTTCGGGTTAGGGTTAGGGTTAGGATTAGGGTTAGGGTTCGGGTTAGGGTTAGGTTTATGGTTTGGGTTCGGGTTCGGGGTAAGGTTAGGGTTCGGGTTCGGGTTAGGGTTCGGGTTCGGGTTCCGGATAGGGGTTAGGGTTAGGGTTAGTGTTAGGGTTAGGGTTCGGGTTCGGGTTAGGGTTAGGTTTAGTGTTAGGGTTCGGGTTAGGGTTTGGGTTAGGGTTAGGGTTAGGGTTCGGGTTAGGGTTAGGGTTCGGGTTAGGGTTAAGTTTAGGTTTAGGTTTAGGGTTAGGGTTCGGGTTAGGGTTCGGGTTAGGGTTAGGGTTAGGGTTCGGGTTAGGGTTTGGGTTAGTGTTAGGGTTAGGGTTCGGGTTCGGGTTAGGGTTAGGGTTCGGGTTAGGGTTAGGGTTAGGGTTCGGGTTAGGGTTAGGGTTAGGTTTAGGGTTGGGTTTAGGGTTAGGGTTAGGGTTCGTGTTAGGGTTAGGGTTAGGGTTAGGTTTCGGGTTAGTGTTCGGGTTAGGGTTAGGGATAGGATTCGGGTGAGGGTTAGGGTTAGGGTTCGGGTTAGCGTTAGGGTTCGGGTTAGGGTTAGGTTTAGGTTTCGGGTTAGGGTTAGGGTTAGGGTTCGGGTTCGGGTTAGGGTTCGGGTTAGTGTTATGGTTAGGGTTAGGTTTAGGGTTAGGGTTAGGGTTAGGTTTAGTGTTAGGGTTCGGGTTAGGGTTAGGGTTAGGGTTAGGTTTAGGGTTCGGGTTAGGGTTAGGGTTAGTGTTCGAGTTAGTTTTAGGGTTCGGGTTAGGGTTAGGGGTTAGGGTAAGGGTTTGGGTTAGGGTTAGGGTTAGTGTTCGGGTAGGGTTAGTGTTAGGGTTAGGGTTCGGGTTAGGGTTAGGGTTAGGGTTAGGGTTAGGGTTCGGATTAGGGTTAGGGTTATGTTTTGGGTTCGGGTTCGGGGTAAGGTTAGGGTTCGGGTACGGGTTAGGTTTCGGGTTCGGGTTCGTCATAGGGGTTAGTGTTAGGGTTAGTGTTAGGTTTAGGGTCCGGGTTCGGGTTACGTTAGGGTTAGGGTTAGGGTTCGGGTTAGGGTTAGGGCTAGGGTTCGGGTTAGGGTTCGGGTTCGGGTTAGGTTTCGGGTTCGGGTTAGGGTTAGGGTTCGGGTTCGGGTTAGGGTTCGGGTTAGGGTTCGGGTTTGGGTTAGGGTTTGGGTTAGGGTTAGGGTTACGGTTAGGGTTCGGGTTAGGGTTAGTGTTCGGGTTCGGGTTCGGTTTAGGGTTAGGGTTCGGGTTAGGGTTAGGGTTCGGGTTAGGGTTAGGGTTAGGGTTCGGGTTCTGGTAAGGGTTAGGGTTAGGTTTAGGGTTCGGATTAGGGTTAGGGGTAGGGTTCGGGTTAGGGTTCGGGTTCGGGTTAGGGTTAGTGTTAAGGTTAGGGTTAGAGTTCGGGTTAGGGTTAGGGTTAGTGTTAGGGTTAGGGGTTATGGTTAGGGTTAGGGTTCGGGTTAGGTTTAGGGTTATGGTTCGGGTAAGGTTCGGGTTAGGGTTAGGATTCGGGTAAGGGGTTAGGGTTCGGGTTCTGGTTAGGGTTAGGGTTAGGGTTCCGGTTAGGTTTAGGGTTAGGGTTAGGGTTCGGGTTAGAGTTAGTGTTAGGTTTAGCGTTAGGGTTAGGGATCGGGTTCGGGTTAAGGTTAGGGTTCGGTTTAGGGTTAGGGTTAGGGTTCGAGTTAGGGTTAGGGTTCGGGTTAGGGTTAGGGATTAGGGTTAGGGTTAGGTTTCGGGTTAGGGTTCGGGTTAGGGTTAGGGTTAGGGTTAGGGTTCGGGTGAGGGTTAGGCTTAGGGTTAGGGTTAGGTTTCGGGTTAGGGTTAGGGTTAATTTTTGGATTGGGGTTCGGGGTAGGGTTAGGGTTCG
>JAVLSZ010000062.1:485000-490000 GCA_032313775.1 Urocyon cinereoargenteus | reverse complement strand
TAGGTTTAGGGTTCGGGTTAGGGTTAGGGTTAGGGTTCGTGTTAGGGTTAGGGTTAGGGTTAGGGTTCGGGTTAGTGTTCGGGTTAGGGTTAGGGATAGGATTCGTGTTAGGGTTAGGGTTAGGGTTCGGGTTAGGGTTAGGGTTCGGGTTAGGGTTAGGTTTAGATTTCGGGTTAGGTTTAGGGTTAGGGTTCGGGTTTGGGTTAGGGTTCGGGTTAGGGTTATGGTTAGGTTTAGGTTTAGGGTTAGGTTTAGGGTTCGGGTTCAGGTTAGGGTTAGGGTTAGGGTTAGGGTTAGGTTTAGGGTTAGGGTTCGGGTTAGGGTTAGGGTTAGGGTTATTGTTAGTGTTCGGGTTAGGGTTAGGGTTAGTGTTCGAGTTAGTTTTAGGGTTCGGGTTAGGGTTAGGGGTTAGGGTAAGGGTTTGGGTTAGGGTTAGGGTTAGTGTTCGGGTTAGCGTTAGGGTTAGGGTTAGGGTTCGGGTTAGGGTTAGGGGTAGGGTTAGTCTTAGGGTTAGGGTTCGGGTTAGGGTTAGGGTTAGTTTTAGGGTTCGGGTTAGGGTTCGGGTTAGGGTTCGGGTTCGGGTTAGTGTTCGGTTTCGGGTTAGGGTTAGGGTTAGGGTTCGGATTAGGCTTAGGTTTAGGGTTAGGGTTAGGGTTAGGGTACGGGTTAGAGTTCGGGTTAGGGTTAGGGTTAGGGTTAGGGTTAGGGTTATGGTTAGGTTTAGGGTTAGGGTTCGGGTTCGGGTTAGGGTTAGGTTTAGGGTTAGGGTTCGGGTTCGAGTTAGGGTTAAGGTTAGGTTTAGGGTTAGGGTTAGAATTCGGGTTAGGGTTCGGGTTAGGGTTAGGGTTAGGGTTCGGGTTAGGGTTAGGGTTAGGGTTAGGGTTAGGGTTCAGGTTAGGGTTAGGGTTAGGGTTCGGGTTAGGGTTAGGGTTAGGGTTCGGGTTAGGGTTAGGGTTAGGGTTAGGGTTCGGGTTAGTGTTCGGGTTAGTGTTACGATAGGATTTGGGTTAGGGTTCGGGTTAGGGTTCGGGTTAGCGTTAGGGTTCGGGTTAGGGCTAGGTTTAGGTTTCGGGTTAGGGTTAGGGTTAGGGTTCGGGTTAGGGTTAGGGTTCGGGTTCGGGTTAGGGTTAGGGTTCGGGTTCGGGTTAGGGTTCGGATTTGGGTTAGGGTTTGGGTTAAGGTTAGGTTTACGGTTAGGTTTCGGGTTAGGGTTAGTGTTCGGGTTCGGGTTCGGGTTAGAGTTAGGGTTCGGGTTAGGGTTAGGGTTCGGGTTAGGGTTAGGGTTCGGGTTCGGGTAAGGGTTAGGGTTAGGGTTAGGTTTAGGGTTCGGATTAGGGTTAGGGGTAGGGTTCGGGTTAGGGTTCGGGTTCGGGTTCGGGTGAGGGTTAGTGTTAAGTTTAGGGTTAGGGTTAGGGTTCGGGTTAGGGTTAGGGTTAGGGTTAGGTTTAGGGGTTATGTTTAGTGTTAGTGTTCGGGATTAGGTTTAGGGTTAGGTTTCGGGTAAGGTTCGGTTTAGGGTTAGGATTCGGGTAAGGGGTTAGGGGTCGGGTTCGGGTTAGGGTTAGGGTTAAGTTTAGGGTTAGGGTTAGGGTTCGGGTTCGGGTTAAGGTTAGGGTTTGGTTTAGGGTTAGGGTTAGGGTTCGAGTTAGGGTTAGGGTTCGGGTAAGGGTTAGGGGTTAGGGTTAGGGTTAGGGTTAGGGTTAGGGTTCGGGTTAGGGTTAGGTTTAGGGTTAGGGTTCGGGTTAGGGTTAGGCTTAGGGTTAGGGTTAAGGTTCGGGTTAGGGTTACGGTTAAACTTTTGGGTTGGGGTTCGGGGTAGGGTTAGGTTTCGGGTTCGGGTTAGGGTTGGGGTTCGGGTTAGGGGTTAGGGTTCGTGTTAGGGTTAGGGTTAGGGTTCGGGTTAGGGTTAGGGTTAGGGTTAGGATTAGGGTTAGGTTTCGGGTTAGGGTTTGGGGTAGGGTTATGGTTAGGATTCGGGTTAGGGTTAGGGTTAGGGTTCGGGTAAGGGTTCGGTTTAGCGTTAGGGTTAGGATTCGGATTAGGGTTCGGTTTAGGTTTCGGGTTAGGGTTCGGGTTAGGGTTCGGGTTAGGGTTCGGTTTAGGTTAGGGTTCGAGTTAGGGTTAGGGTTAGTGTTCGGGTTAGGGTTAGGGTTAGGGTTAGGGTTCGGGTTAGGTTTAGGGTTAGGTTTCGGGTTAGGGTTCGGGTTAGGGTTAGGGTTTGGGTTAGGGTTCGGGTTAGGGTTAGGGTTCGGTTTAGGGTTAGGTTTAGGGTTAGGGTTCGGGTTAGGGTTAGGGTTAGTGTTCGAGTTAGGGTTAGGTTTTGGGTTAGTGTTAGGGGTTAGGGTTAGGGTTTGGGATAGGGTTAGTGTTAGTGTTCGGGTTAGGGTTAGGGTTAGGTTTCGGGTTAGGGTTAGGGTTAGGGTTAGGGTTAGGGTTAGGGTTAGGGTTCGGGTTAGGGTTAGGTTTATGTTTTGGGTTCGGTTTCGGGGTAAGGTTAGGGTTCGTGTTCGGGTTAGCGTACGGGTTCGGGTTCGTGATAGGGGTTATGTTTAGGGTTAGTGTTAGGGTTAGGGTTCGGGTTCGGGTTCGAGTTAGGGTTAGGTTAGGGTTCGGGTTAGGGTTAGGGTTTGGGTTAGGGTTCGGGTTTGGGTTAGGTATCGGGTAAGGGCTTAGGGTTCGGGTTCGGGTTAGGGTTAGGTTTAGAGTTCCCTTTAGGGTTAGGGTTAGGGTTCGGGTTCGGGTTAGGGTTAGGGTTCGGTTTAGGGTTAGGGTTAGATTTCGGTTTAGGGTTCGGTTTCGGGTTAGGGTTAGGGTTAGGGTTCGGGTTAGGGTTATGGTTAGGGTTAGGGTTAGGGTTAGGTTTAGGGTTCGGGTTAGGGTTAGGTTTCGGGTTAGGGTTAGGGTTAGGTTTAGTGTTAGGGTTCGGGTTAGGGTTAGGGTTTGGGTTAGGGTTAGGGTTCGGGTTAGGGTTAGGGTTAGTGTTCGAGTTAGGGATAGGGTTCGTGTTAGGGTTAGGGTTTGGGTTAGGGTTTGGGTTAGGGTTAGGGTTAGTGTTCGGGTTAGGGTTAGGGTTAGGGTTAGGTTTAGGTTTCGGTTTAGGGTTCGGGTTCGGGTTAGGGTTAGGGTTAGGGTTAGGGTTCGGGTTAGGGTTATGGTTAGGGTTAGGTTTAGGGTTAGGTTTAGGGTTCGGGTTAGGGTTAGGGTTAGGGTTAGGGTTAGGGTTAGGGTTTGGTTTAGGGTTAGGTTTCGGGTTAGGGTTAGGGTTAGGGTTAGGGTTAGGGTTCGGGTTAGGGTTAGGGTTAGTGTTCGAGTTAGGGTTAGGGTTCGGGTTAGGGTTAGGGGTTAAGGTTAGGGTTTGGGTTAGGGTTAGGGTTAGGGTTAGTGTTCGGGTTAGGGCTAGGGTTAGGGTTAGGGTTCGGGTTAGGGTTAGGGTTAGGGTTAGGGTTAGGGTTCGGATTAGGGTTAGGGTTAGTGTTCGAGTTAGGTTGAGGGTTCGGGTTAGGGTTAGGGTTAGGGTTCGGGATAGGGTTTGGCTTAGTGTTAGGGTTAGGGTTCGGGTTAGGGTTAGGGTTAGGGTTCGGGTTATGGTTAGGTTTAGTGTTCGGGTTAGGGTTAGGGTTAGGTTTAGGGTTCGGGTTAGGGTTAGGTTTAGGGTTCGTGTTAGGGTTAGGGTTAGGGTTAGGGTTCGGGTTAGTGTTCGGGTTAGGGCTAGGGATAGGATTCGTGTTAGGGTTAGGGTTAGGGTTCGGGTTAGGGTTAGGTTTCGGGTTAGGGTTAGGTTTAGGTTTCGGGTTAGGTTTAGGGTTAGGGTTCGGGTTTGGGTTAGGGTTCGGGTTAGGTTTATGGTTAGGTTTAGGTTTAGGGTTAGGTTTAGGGTTCGGGTTCAGGTTAGGGTTAGGGTTAGGGTTAGGGTTAGGGTTAGGGTTAGGGTTCGGGTTAGGGTTAGGGTTAGGGTTATTGTTAGTGTTCGGGTTAGGGTTAGGGTTAGTGTTCGAGTTAGTTTTAGGGTTCGGGTTAGGGTTAGGGGTTAGGGTAAGGGTTTGGGTTAGGGTTAGGGTTAGTGTTCGGGTTAGCGTTAGGGTTAGGGTTAGGGTTCGGGTTAGGGTTAGGGGTAGGGTTAGTCTTAGAGTTAGGGTTCGGGTTAGGGTTAGGGTTAGTTTTAGGGTTCGGGTTAGGGTTCGGGTTAGGGTTCGGGTTCGGGTTAGTGTTCGGTTTCGGGTTAGGGTTAGGGTTAGGGTTCGGATTAGGCTTAGGTTTAGGGTTAGGGTTAGGGTTCGGGTTAGGGTTCGGGTTAGGTTTAGGGTTAGGGTTAGGGTTAGGTTTAGGGTTAGGGTTCGGGTTCGGGTTAGGGTTAGGGTTAGGGTTAGGGTTCGGGTTCGGGTTAGGGTTAGGGTTAGTGTTCGGGTAAGGGTTAGGGTTAGGGTTAGGGTTAGGTTCAGGTTAGGGTTAGGGTTAGGGTTCGGTTTAGGGTTAGGGTTAGGGTTCGGGTTAGGGTTAGGGTTAGGGTTAGGGTTCGGGTTAGGGTTCGGGTTAGCGTTAGGGTTCGGGTTAGGGTTAGGTTTAGGTTTCGGCTTAGGGTTAGGGTTAGGGTTCGGGTTAGGGTTAGGGTTCGGGTTCGGGTTAGGGTTAGGGTTCGGGTTCGGTTTAGGGTTCGGATTTGGGTTAGGGTTTGGGTTAAGGTTAGGTTTACGGTTAGGTTTCGGGTTAGGGTTAGTGTTCGGGTTCGGGTTCGGGTTAGAGTTAGGGTTCGGGTTAGGGTTAGGGTTCGGGTTAGGGTTAGGTTTCGGGTTCGTGTAAGGGTTAGGGTTAGGGTTAGGTTTAGGGTTCGGATTAGGGTTAGGGGTAGGGTTCGGGTTAGGGTTCGCGTTCGGGTTCAGGTTAGGTTTAGTGTTAAGTTTAGGGTTAGGGTTCGGGTTAGGGTTAGGGTTAGGGTTAGGTTTAGGGGTTATGGTTAGTGTTAGTGTTCGGGTTAGGTTTAGGGTTAGGTTTCGGGTAAGGTT
>JAVLSZ010000062.1:445000-480000 GCA_032313775.1 Urocyon cinereoargenteus | reverse complement strand
GTTAGGGTTATGGTTTGGGTTCGGGTTCGGGGTAAGGTTAGGGTTTGGGTTCGCTTTAGGGTTCGGGTTCGGGTTCGGGTTAGGGGTTAGAGTTAGGGTTAGGGTTAGGTTAGGGTTCGGGTTAGGGTTAGGGTTCGGGTTAGGGTTCGGGTTTGGGTTAGGTATCGGGTAAGGGCTTAGGGTTCGGGTTCGGGTTAGGGTTAGGTTTAGGGTTCCCGTTAGGGTTAGGGTTAGGGTTCGGGTTCGTGTTAGGGTTAGGGTTCGGGTTAGGGTTAGGGTTAGATTTCGGTTTAGGGTTCGGTTTCAGGTTAGGGTTAGGGTTAGGGTTCGGGTTAGGGTTATGGTTAGGGTTAGGGTTAGGGTTAGGTTTAGGGTTCGGGTTAGGGTTAGGTTTCGGGTTAGGGTTAGGGTTAGGTTTAGTGTTAGGGTTCGGGTTAGGGTTAGGGTTTGGGTTAGGGTTAGGGTTCGGGTTAGGGTTAGGGTTAGTGTTCGAGTTAGGGATAGGGTTCGTGTTAGGGTTAGGGGTTAGGGTTAGGGTTTGGGTTAGGGTTAGGGTTAGTGTTCGGTTTAGGGTTAGGGTTAGGGTTAGGGTTAGGGTTAGGTTTAGGTTTCGGTTTAGGGTTCGGGTTCGGGTTAGGGTTAGGGTTAGGGTTCGGGTTAGGGTTATTGTTAGGGTTAGGGTTAGGGTTAGGTTTAGGGTTCGGGTTAGGGTTAGGGTTAGTGTTAGTGTTAGGGTTTGGTTTAGGGTTAGGGTTCGGGTTAGGGTTAGGGTTAGGGTTAGGGTTCGGGTTAGGGTTAGGGTTAGTGTTCGAGTTAGGGTTAGGGTTCGAGTTAGGGTTAGGGGTTAAGGTTAGGGTTTGGGTTAGGGTTAGGGTTAGTGTTCGGGTTAGGGTTAGGGTTAGGGTTAGGGTTCGGGTTAGTGTTAGGGTTAGGGTTAGGGTTAGGGTTCGGATTAGGGTTAGGGTTAGTGTTCGAGTTAGGTTGAGGGTTCGGGTTAGGGTTAGGTTTAGGGTTCGGGATAGGGTTTGGGTTAGTGTTAGGGTTAGGGTTCGGGTTAGGGTTAGGGTTAGGGTTCGGGTTAGGGTTAGGTTTAGGGTTCGGGTTAGGGTTAGGGTTAGGGTTCGTGTTAGGGTTAGGGTTAGGGTTAGGGTTCGGGTTAGTGTTCGGTTTAGGGTTAGGGTTAGGGTTAGGGTTAGGGTATGGGTTAGGGTTAGGGTTAGGGTTATTGTTAGTGTTCGGGTTAGTGTTAGGGTTAGTGTTCGAGTTAGTTTTAGGGTTCGGGTTAGGGTTAGGGGTTAGGGTAAGGGTTTGGGTTAGGGTTAGGGTTAGTGTTCGGGTTAGCGATAGGGTTAGGGTTAGGGTTCGGGTTAGGGTTAGGGTAGGGTTAGTCTTAGAGTTAGGGTTCGGGTTAGGGTTAGGGTTAGTTTTAGGGTTCGGTTTAGGGTTCGGGTTAGGGTTCGGGTTCGGGTTAGGGTTCGGTTTCGGGTTAGGGTTAGGGTTAGGGTTCGGATTAGGCTTAGGTTTAGGGTTAGGGTTAGGGTTAGGGTTCGGGTTAGGGTTCGGGTTAGGGTTAGGGTTAGGTTTAGGGTTAGGGTTCGGGTTCGGGTTACGTTTTAGGGTTAGGTTTAGGGTTAGGGTTAGGGTTAGGGTTAGGGGTTAGGGTTAGGGTTAGGGTTAGGGTTAGGGTTAGGGTTAGGGTTAGGGTTCGGGTTAGGGATAGGGTTCGAGTTAGGGTTAAGGTTAGGTTTAGGGTTAGGGTTAGAATTCGGGTTAGGGTTCGGGTTAGGGTTAGGTTTAGGGTTCGGGTAAGGGTTAGGGTTAGGGTTAGGGTTAGGGTTCAGGTTAGGGTTAGGGTTAGGGTTCGGGTTAGGGTTCGGATTTGGGTTAGGGTTTGGGTTAAGGTTAGGTTTACGGTTAGGTTTTGTGTTAGGGTTAGTGTTCGGGTTCGGGTTCGGGTTAGAGTTAGGGTTCGGGTTAGGGTTAGGGTTCGGGTTAGGGTTAGGGTTCGGGTTCGGGTAAGGGTTAGGGTTAGGGTTAGGTTTAGGGTTCGGATTAGGGTTAGGGGTAGGGTTCGGGTTAGGGTTCGGGTTCGGGATAGGGTTAGTGTTAAGTTTAGGGTTAGGGTTCGGGTTAGGGTTAGGGTTAGGGTTAGGTTTAGGGGTTATGGTTAGTGTTAGTGTTCGGGTTAGGTTTAGGGTTAGGTTTCGGGTAAGGTTCGGGTTAGGGTTAGGATTCGGGTAAGGGGTTAGGGGTCGGGTTCGGGTTAGGGTTAGGGTTAGGGTTCCGGTTAGGGTTAGGGTTCGGGTTAGAGTTAGGGTTAGGTTTAGGGTTAGGGTTAGGGTTCGGGTTCGGGTTAAGGTTAGGGTTTGGTTTAGGGTTAGGGTTAGGGTTCGAGTTAGGGTTAGGGTTCGGGTTAGGGTTAGGGTTAGGGTTAGGGTTAGGGTTAGGGTTCGGGTTAGGGTTAGGTTTAGGGTTAGGGTTCGGGTTAGTGTTAGGCTTAGGGTTAGGGTTAAGGTTCGGGTTAGGGTTACGGTTAATCTTTTGGGATGGGGTTCGGGGTAGGGTTAGGTTTCGGGTTCGGGTTAGGGTTGGGGTTCGGGTTAGGGGTTAGGGTTCGGGTTAGTGTTAGGGTTAGGGTTCGGGTTAGGGTTAGGGTTAGGGTTAGGATTAGGGTTAGGTTTCGGGTTAGGGTTTGGGGTAGGGTTATGGTTAGGATTCGGGTTAGGGTTAGGGTTAGGGTTCGGGTAAGGGTTCGGTTTAGCGTTAGGGTTAGGATTCGGATTAGGGTTCGGTTTAGGTTTCGGGTTAGGTTTCGGGTAAGGGTTCGGGTTAGGGTTCGGTTTAGGGTTAGGGTTTGAGTTAGGGTTAGGGTTAGTGTTCGGGTTAGGGATAGGGTTAGGGTTAGGGTTCGGGTTAGGGTTAGGGTTAGGTTTCGGGTTAGGGTTCGGGTTAGGGTTAGGGTTTGGGTTAGGGTTCGGATTACGGTTAGGGTTCGGTTTAGGGTTAGGTTTAGGGTTAGGGTTCGGGTTAGGGTTAGGGTTAGTGTTCGAGTTAGGGTTAGGTTTCGGGTTAGGGTTAGGGGTTAGGGTTAGGGTTTGGGATAGGGTTAGGGTTAGTGTTCGGGTTAGGGTTAGGGTTAGGTTTCGGGTTAGGGTTAGGGTTAGGGTTAGGGTTAGTGTTCGGGTTAGGGTTAGGGTTATGTTTTGGGTTCGGTTTCGGGGTAAGGTTAGGGTTCGTGTTCGGGTTAGGGTACGGGTTCGGGTTCGTGATAGGGGTTAGGTTTAGGGTTAGTGTTAGGGTTAGGGTGCGGGTTCGGGTTCGAGTTAGGGTTAGGTTTAGGGTTCGGGTTAGGGTTTGGGTTAGGGTTAGGGTTAGGGTTCGGGTTAGGGTTAGGGCTAGGGTTCGGGTTAGGGTTCGTGTTAGGGTTCGGGTTCGGGTTAGGGTTCGGGTTCGGGTTAGGGTTAGGGTTAGGGTTCGGAATAGGGTTAGGGTTAGGGTTAGGGTAAGGGTTAGGGTTCGGGTTAGGGTTCGGGTTAGGGTTAGGGTTAGGGTTAGGTTTAGGGTTAGGGTTCGGGTTCGGGTTAGGGTTAGGGTTAGGGTTAGGGTTCGGGTTCGGGTTACGTTTTGGGGTTAGGTTTAGGGTTAGGGTTAGGGTTAGGGTTAGGGGTTAGGGTTAGGGTTAGGGTTCGGGTTAGGGTTAGGGTTCGGGTTAGGGTTAGGGTTAGGTTTAGGGTTAGGGTTAGGTTTCAGATTAGGGTTCGGGTTAGGGTTAGGGTTCGGGTTCGGGTTAGGGTTAGGGTTAGGGTTAGGGTTCGGTTTAGGGTTAGGTTTAGGTTTCGGGTTAGGGTTAGGGTTAGGGTTAGGGTTCGGGTTAGGGTTAGGGTTAGGGTTCGGAATAGGGTTAGGGTTAGGGTTAGGGTAAGGGTTAGGGTTCGGGTTAGGGTTCAGGTTAGGGTTAGGGTTAGGGTTAGGTTTAGGGTTAGGGTTCGGGTTCGGGTTAGGGTTAGGGTTAGGGTTAGGGTTCGGGTTCGGTTTACGTTTTAGGGTTAGGTTTAGGGTTAGGGTTAGGGTTAGGGTTAGGGGTTAGGGTTAGGGTTAGGGTTAGGGTTCGGGTTAGGGTTAGGGTTCGGGTTAGGGTTAGGGTTAGGTTTAGGGTTAGGGTTAGGTTTCAGGTTAGGGTTCGGGTTAGGGTTAGGGTTAGGGTTCGGGTTAGGGTTAGGTTTAGGGTTAGGGTTAGGGTTCGGTTAGGGTTAGTGTTAGGGTTCGGGTTAGGGTTAGGTTTAGGTTTCGGTTTAGGGTTCGGGTTGGTTTAGGGTTAGGGTTAGGGTTCGGGTTAGGGTTATGGTTAGGGTAGGGTTAGGGTTAGGTTTAGGGTTCGGGTTAGGGTTAGGGTTAGGGTTAGGGTTTGGTTTAGGGTTAGGGTTCGGGTTAGGGTTAGGGTTAGGGTTAGGGTTCGGGTTAGGGTTAGGGTTAGTGTTCGAGTTAGGGTTAGGGTTCGGGTTAGGGTTAGGGGTTAAGTTTAGGGTTTGGGTTAGGGTTAGGGTTAGTGTTCGGGTTAGGGTTAGGGTTAGGGTTAGGGTTCGGGTTAGGGTTAGGGTTAGGGTTAGGTTTAGGGTTCGGATTAGGGTTAGGGTTGGTGTTGGAGTTAGGTTTAGGGTTCGGGTTAGGGTTAGGGTTAGGGTTCGGGATAGCGTTTGGGTTAGTGTTAGGGTTAGGGTTCGGGTTAGGGTTAGGGTTAGGGTTCGGGTTAGGGTTAGGTTTAGGGTTCGGGTTAGGGTTAGGGTTAGGTTTAGGGTTCGGGTTAGGGTTAGGGTTAGGGTTCGTGTTAGGGTTAGGGTTAGGGTTAGTGTTCGGGTTAGTGTTCGGGTTAGGGCTAGGGATAGGATTCGTGTTAGTGTTAGGGTTAGGGTTCGGGTTAGGGTTAGGGTTCGGGTTAGGGTTAGGTTTAGGTTTCGGGTTAGGGTTAGGGTTAGGGTTCGGGTTTGGGTTAGGGTTCGGGTTAGGGTTATGGTTAGGTTAAGTTTTAGGGTTAGGTTTAGGTTTCGGGTTCAGGTTAGGGTTAGGGTTAGGGTTAGGGTTAGGTTTAGGGTTAGGGTTCGGTTTAGGGTTAGGGATAGGGTTAGGGTTAGGGTTAGGGTTCGTGTTAGGGTTAGGGTTAGTGTTCGAGTTAGTTTTAGGGTTCGGGTTAGGGTTAGGGGTTAGGGTAAGGGTTTGGGTTAGGGTTAGGGTTAGTGTTCTGGTTAGGGTTAGGGTTAGGGTTAGGGTTCGGGTTAGGGTTAGCGGTAGGGTTAGTCTTAGGGTTAGGGTTCGGGTTAGGGTTAGGGTTAGTTTTAGGGTTCGGGTTAGGGTTAGGGTTAGGGTTCGGGTTAGGGTTAGGGTTCGTGTTAGGGTTAGGGTTAGGTTTAGGGTTAGGGTTAGGGTTCGGGTTAGGGTTCGGATTAGGGTTAGGGTTAGGGTTCGGGTTAGGGTTCGGGTTCGGGTTAGGGTTAGGTTTAGGGTTCGGAGTAGGGTTAGGGTTAGGGTTCGGTTTAGGGTTAGGGGTTAGGGTTAGGGTTTGGGTTAGGGTTAGGGTTAGTGTTCGGGTTAGGGTTAGGTTTCGGGTTAGGGTTCGGGTTAGGGTTAGGGTTAGGGTTAGGGTTAGGGTTAGGGTTAGGGTTCGGATTAGGGTTAGGGTTAGTGTTCGAGTTAGGGTTAGGGTTCAGGTTAGTGTTAGGGGTTAGGGTTAGTGTTTGGGTTAGGTTTAGGTTTAGTGTTCGGGTTAGGTTTAGGGTTAGGGTTAGGTTTCGGGTTAGGGTTAGGGTTAGGGTTAGGGTTAGGGTTCGGGTTAGGGTTAGGGTTATGTTTTGGGTTCGGTTTCGGGGTAAGGTTAGGGTTCGTGTTCGGGTTAGGGTACGGGTTCGGGTTCGTGATAGGGGTTAGGTTTAGGGTAGTGTTAGGGTTAGGGTGCGGGTTCGGGTTCGAGTTAGGGTTAGGTTTAGGGTTCGGGTTAGGGTTTGGGTTAGGGTTAGGGTTAGGGTTCGGGTTAGGGTTAGGGCTAGGTTTCGGGTTAGTGTTCGGGTTAGGGTTCGGGTTCGGGTTAGGGTTCGGGTTTGGGTTAGGGTTAGGGTTAGGGTTCGGAATAGGGTTAGGGTTAGGGTTAGGGTAAGGGTTAGGGTTCGGGTTAGGGTTCGGGTTAGGGTTAGGGTTAGGGTTAGGGTTAGGTTTAGGGTTAGGTTTCGGGTTCGGGTTAGGGTTAGGAATAGGGTTAGGGTTCGGGTTCGGGTTACGTTTTGGGGTTAGGTTTAGGGTTAGGGTTAGGGTTAGGGTTAGGGGTTAGGGTTAGGGTTAGGGTTCGGGTTAGGGTTAGGGTTCGGGTTAGGGTTAGGGTTAGGTTTAGGGTTAGGGTTAGGTTTCGGATTAGGGTTCGGGTTAGGGTTAGGGTTCGGGTTCGGGTTAGGGTTAGGGTTAGGGTTAGGGTTCGGTTTAGGGTTAGGTTTAGGTTTCGGGTTAGGGTTAGGGTTAGGGTTCGGGTTAGGGTTAGGTTTAGGGTTAGGGTTCGGGTTAGGGTTAGGGTTAGGGTTCGGAATAGGGTTAGGGTTAGGGTTAGGGTAAGGGTTAGGGTTCGGGTTAGGGTTCAGGTTAGGGTTAGGGTTAGGGTTAGGTTTAGGGTTAGGGTTCGGGTTCGGGTTAGGGTTAGGGTTAGGGTTAGGGTTCGGGTTCGGGTTACGTTTTAGGGTTAGGTTTAGGGTTAGGGTTAGGGTTAGGGTTAGGGGTTAGGGTTAGGGTTAGGGTTAGGGTTCGGGTTAGGGTTAGGGTTCGGGTTAGGGTTAGGGTTAGTTTTAGGGTTAGGGTTAGGTTTCAGGTTAGGGTTCGGGTTAGGGTTAGGGTTAGGGTTCGGGTTAGGGTTAGGTTTAGGGTTAGGGTTAGGGTTCGGTTAGGGTTAGTGTTAGGGTTCGGGTTAGGGTTAGGTTTAGGTTTCGGTTTAGGGTTCGGGTTCGGTTTAGGGTTAGGGTTAGGGTTCGGGTTAGGGTTATGGTTAGGGTAGGGTTAGGGTTAGGTTTAGGGTTCGGGTTAGGGTTAGGGTTAGGGTTAGGGTTAGGGTTTGGTTTAGGGTTAGGGTTCGGGTTAGGGTTAGGGTTAGGGTTAGGGTTCGGGTTAGGGTTAGGGTTAGTGTTCGAGTTAGGGTTAGGGTTCGGGTTAGGGTTAGGGGTTAAGTTTAGGGTTTGGGTTAGGGTTAGGGTTAGTGTTCGGGTTAGGGTTAGGGTTAGGGTTAGGGTTCGGGTTAGGGTTAGGGTTAGGGTTAGGTTTAGGGTTCGGATTAGGGTTAGGGTTGGTGTTGGAGTTAGGTTTAGGGTTCGGGTTAGGGTTAGGGTTAGGGTTCGGGATAGCGTTTGGGTTAGTGTTAGGGTTAGGGTTCGGGTTAGGGTTAGGGTTAGGGTTCGGGTTAGGGTTAGGTTTAGGGTTCGGGTTAGGGTTAGGGTTAGGTTTAGGGTTCGGGTTAGGGTTAGGGTTAGGGTTCGTGTTAGGGTTAGGGTTAGGGTTAGGGTTCGGGTTAGTGTTCGGGTTAGGGCTAGGGATAGGATTCGTGTTAGTGTTAGGGTTAGGGTTCGGGTTAGGGTTAGGGTTAGTTTTAGGGTTCGGGTAGGGTTAGGGTTCGGGTTAGGGTTAGGGTTCGTGTTAGGGTTAGGGTTAGGTTTAGGGTTAGGGTTAGGGTTCGGGTTAGGGTTCGGGTTAGGGTTAGGGTTAGGGTTCGGGTTAGGGTTCGGGTTAGGGTTAGGGTTAGGTTTAGGGTTCGGAGTAGGGTTAGGGTTAGGGTTCGGTTTAGGGTTAGGGGTTAGGGTTAGGGTTTGGGTTAGGGTTAGGGTTAGTGTTCGTGTTAGGGTTAGGTTTCGGGTTAGGGTTCGGGTTAGGGTTAGGGTTAGGGTTAGGGTTAGGGTTATGGTTCGGATTAGGGTTAGGGTTAGTGTTCGAGTTAGGGTTAGGGTTCAGGTTAGTGTTAGGGGTTAGGGTTAGTGTTTGGGTTAGGTTTAGGGTTAGTGTTCGGGTTAGGTTTAGGGTTAGGGTTAGGTTTCGGGTTAGGGTTAGGGTTAGGGTTAGGGTTAGGGTTCGGGTTAGGGTTAGGGTTATGTTTTGGGTTCGGTTTCGGGGTAAGGTTAGGGTTCGTGTTCGGGTTAGGGTACGGGTTCGGGTTCGTGATAGGGGTTAGGTTTAGGGTAGTGTTAGGGTTAGGGTGCGGGTTCGGGTTCGAGTTAGGGTTAGGTTTAGGGTTCGGGTTAGGGTTTGGGTTAGGGTTAGGGTTAGGGTTCGGGTTAGGGTTAGGGTTAGGGTTCGGAATAGGGTTAGGGTTAGGGTTAGGGTAAGGGTTAGGGTTCGGGTTAGGGTTCGGGTTAGGGTTAGGGTTAGGGTTAGGGTTAGGTTTAGGGTTAGGGTTCGGGTTCGGGTTAGGGTTAGGGTTAGGGTTAGGGTTCGGGTTCGGGTTACGTTTTGGGGTTAGGTTTAGGGTTAGGGTTAGGGTTCAGGTTAGGGTTAGGGTTAGGGTTCGGGTTAGGGTTAGGGTTAGGGTTCGGGTTAGGGTTAGGGTTAGGGTTAGGGTTCGGTTTAGTGTTCGGGTTAGTGTTACGATAGGATTTGGGTTAGGGTTCGGGTTAGGGTTCGGGTTAGCGTTAGGGTTCGGGTTAGGGTTAGGTTTAGGTTTCGGGTTAGGTTTAGGGTTAGGGTTCGGCTTAGGGTTAGGGTTCGGGTTCGGGTTAGGGTTAGGGTTCGGGTTCGGGTTAGGGTTCGGATTTGGGTTAGGGTTTGGGTTAAGGTTAGGTTTACGGTTAGGTTTTGTGTTAGGGTTAGTGTTCGGGTTCGGGTTCGGGTTAGAGTTAGGGTTCGGGTTAGGGTTAGGGTTCGGGTTAGGGTTAGGGTTCGGGTTCGGGTAAGGGTTAGGGTTAGGGTTAGGTTTAGGGTTCGGATTAGGGTTAGGGGTAGGGTTCGGGTTAGGGTTCGGGTTCGGGATAGGGTTAGTGTTAAGTTTAGGGTTAGGGTTCGGGTTAGGGTTAGGGTTAGGGTTAGGTTTAGGGGTTATGGTTAGTGTTAGTGTTCGGGTTAGGTTTAGGGTTAGGTTTCGGGTAAGGTTAGGGTTAGGGTTAGGATTCGGGTAAGGGGTTAGGGGTCGGGTTCGGGTTAGGGTTAGGGTTAGGGTTCCGGTTAGGGTTAGGGTTCGGGTTAGAGTTAGGGTTAGGTTTAGGGTTAGGGTTAGGGTTCGGGTTCGGGTTAAGGTTAGGGTTTGGTTTAGGGTTAGGGTTAGGGTTCGAGTTAGGGTTAGGGTTCGGGTTAGGGTTAGGGTTAGGGTTAGGGTTAGGGTTAGGGTTCGGGTTAGGGTTAGGTTTAGGGTTAGGGTTCGGGTTAGTGTTAGGCTTAGGGTTAGGGTTAAGGTTCGGGTTAGGGTTACGGTTAATCTTTTGGGATGGGGTTCGGGGTAGGGTTAGGTTTCGGGTTCGGGTTAGGGTTGGGGTTCGGGTTAGGGGTTAGGGTTCGGGTTAGTGTTAGGGTTAGGGTTCGGGTTAGGGTTAGGGTTAGGGTTAGGATTAGGGTTAGGTTTCGGGTTAGGGTTTGGGGTAGGGTTATGGTTAGGATTCGGGTTAGGGTTAGGGTTAGGGTTCGGGTAAGGGTTCGGTTTAGCGTTAGGGTTAGGATTCGGATTAGGGTTCGGTTTAGGTTTCGGGTTAGGTTTCGGGTAAGGGTTCGGGTTAGGGTTCGGTTTAGGGTTAGGGTTTGAGTTAGGGTTAGGGTTAGTGTTCGGGTTAGGGATAGGGTTAGGGTTAGGGTTCGGGTTAGGGTTAGGGTTAGGTTTCGGGTTAGGGTTCGGGTTAGGGTTAGGGTTTGGGTTAGGGTTCGGATTACGGTTAGGGTTCGGTTTAGGGTTAGGTTTAGGGTTAGGGTTCGGGTTAGGGTTAGGGTTAGTGTTCGAGTTAGGGTTAGGTTTCGGGTTAGGGTTAGGGGTTAGGGTTAGGGTTTGGGATAGGGTTAGGGTTAGTGTTCGGGTTAGGGTTAGGGTTAGGTTTCGGGTTAGGGTTAGGGTTAGGGTTAGGGTTAGTGTTCGGGTTAGGGTTAGGGTTATGTTTTGGGTTCGGTTTCGGGGTAAGGTTAGGGTTCGTGTTCGGGTTAGGGTACGGGTTCGGGTTCGTGATAGGGGTTAGGTTTAGGGTTAGTGTTAGGGTTAGGGTGCGGGTTCGGGTTCGAGTTAGGGTTAGGTTTAGGGTTCGGGTTAGGGTTTGGGTTAGGGTTAGGGTTAGGGTTCGGGTTAGGGTTAGGGCTAGGGTTCGGGTTAGGGTTCGTGTTAGGGTTCGGGTTCGGGTTAGGGTTCGGGTTCGGGTTAGGGTTAGGGTTAGGGTTCGGAATAGGGTTAGGGTTAGGGTTAGGGTAAGGGTTAGGGTTCGGGTTAGGGTTCGGGTTAGGGTTAGGGTTAGGGTTAGGTTTAGGGTTAGGGTTCGGGTTCGGGTTAGGGTTAGGGTTAGGGTTAGGGTTCGGGTTCGGGTTACGTTTTGGGGTTAGGTTTAGGGTTAGGGTTAGGGTTAGGGTTAGGGGTTAGGGTTAGGGTTAGGGTTCGGGTTAGGGTTAGGGTTCGGGTTAGGGTTAGGGTTAGGTTTAGGGTTAGGGTTAGGTTTCAGATTAGGGTTCGGGTTAGGGTTAGGGTTCGGGTTCGGGTTAGGGTTAGGGTTAGGGTTAGGGTTCGGTTTAGGGTTAGGTTTAGGTTTCGGGTTAGGGTTAGGGTTAGGGTTAGGGTTCGGGTTAGGGTTAGGGTTAGGGTTCGGAATAGGGTTAGGGTTAGGGTTAGGGTAAGGGTTAGGGTTCGGGTTAGGGTTCAGGTTAGGGTTAGGGTTAGGGTTAGGTTTAGGGTTAGGGTTCGGGTTCGGGTTAGGGTTAGGGTTAGGGTTAGGGTTCGGGTTCGGTTTACGTTTTAGGGTTAGGTTTAGGGTTAGGGTTAGGGTTAGGGTTAGGGGTTAGGGTTAGGGTTAGGGTTAGGGTTCGGGTTAGGGTTAGGGTTCGGGTTAGGGTTAGGGTTAGGTTTAGGGTTAGGGTTAGGTTTCAGGTTAGGGTTCGGGTTAGGGTTAGGGTTAGGGTTCGGGTTAGGGTTAGGTTTAGGGTTAGGGTTAGGGTTCGGTTAGGGTTAGTGTTAGGGTTCGGGTTAGGGTTAGGTTTAGGTTTCGGTTTAGGGTTCGGGTTGGTTTAGGGTTA
The DNA here is from genome assembly GCA_032313775.1 of Urocyon cinereoargenteus. NCBI lineage: Eukaryota > Metazoa > Chordata > Mammalia > Carnivora > Canidae > Urocyon > Urocyon cinereoargenteus. The sequence continues at coordinate 468,798 of JAVLSZ010000062.1, read as the reverse complement.
GGGTTAGGGTTCGGGTTAGGGTTATGGTTAGGGTAGGGTTAGGGTTAGGTTTAGGGTTCGGGTTAGGGTTAGGGTTAGGGTTAGGGTTTGGTTTAGGGTTAGGGTTCGGGTTAGGGTTAGGGTTAGGGTTAGGGTTCGGGTTAGGGTTAGGGTTAGTGTTCGAGTTAGGGTTAGGGTTCGGGTTAGGGTTAGGGGTTAAGTTTAGGGTTTGGGTTAGGGTTAGGGTTAGTGTTCGGGTTAGGGTTAGGGTTAGGGTTAGGGTTCGGGTTAGGGTTAGGGTTAGGGTTAGGTTTAGGGTTCGGATTAGGGTTAGGGTTGGTGTTGGAGTTAGGTTTAGGGTTCGGGTTAGGGTTAGGGTTAGGGTTCGGGATAGCGTTTGGGTTAGTGTTAGGGTTAGGGTTCGGGTTAGGGTTAGGGTTAGGGTTCGGGTTAGGGTTAGGTTTAGGGTTCGGGTTAGGGTTAGGGTTAGGTTTAGGGTTCGGGTTAGGGTTAGGGTTAGGGTTCGTGTTAGGGTTAGGGTTAGGGTTAGTGTTCGGGTTAGTGTTCGGGTTAGGGCTAGGGATAGGATTCGTGTTAGTGTTAGGGTTAGGGTTCGGGTTAGGGTTAGGGTTCGGGTTAGGGTTAGGTTTAGGTTTCGGGTTAGGGTTAGGGTTAGGGTTCGGGTTTGGGTTAGGGTTCGGGTTAGGGTTATGGTTAGGTTAAGTTTTAGGGTTAGGTTTAGGTTTCGGGTTCAGGTTAGGGTTAGGGTTAGGGTTAGGGTTAGGTTTAGGGTTAGGGTTCGGTTTAGGGTTAGGGATAGGGTTAGGGTTAGGGTTAGGGTTCGTGTTAGGGTTAGGGTTAGTGTTCGAGTTAGTTTTAGGGTTCGGGTTAGGGTTAGGGGTTAGGGTAAGGGTTTGGGTTAGGGTTAGGGTTAGTGTTCTGGTTAGGGTTAGGGTTAGGGTTAGGGTTCGGGTTAGGGTTAGCGGTAGGGTTAGTCTTAGGGTTAGGGTTCGGGTTAGGGTTAGGGTTAGTTTTAGGGTTCGGGTTAGGGTTAGGGTTAGGGTTCAGGTTAGGGTTAGGGTTCGTGTTAGGGTTAGGGTTAGGTTTAGGGTTAGGGTTAGGGTTCGGGTTAGGGTTCGGATTAGGGTTAGGGTTAGGGTTCGGGTTAGGGTTCGGGTTCGGGTTAGGGTTAGGTTTAGGGTTCGGAGTAGGGTTAGGGTTAGGGTTCGGTTTAGGGTTAGGGGTTAGGGTTAGGGTTTGGGTTAGGGTTAGGGTTAGTGTTCGGGTTAGGGTTAGGTTTCGGGTTAGGGTTCGGGTTAGGGTTAGGGTTAGGGTTAGGGTTAGGGTTAGGGTTCGGATTAGGGTTAGGGTTAGTGTTCGAGTTAGGGTTAGGGTTCAGGTTAGTGTTAGGGGTTAGGGTTAGTGTTTGGGTTAGGTTTAGGTTTAGTGTTCGGGTTAGGTTTAGGGTTAGGGTTAGGTTTCGGGTTAGGGTTAGGGTTAGGGTTAGGGTTAGGGTTCGGGTTAGGGTTAGGGTTATGTTTTGGGTTCGGTTTCGGGGTAAGGTTAGGGTTCGTGTTCGGGTTAGGGTACGGGTTCGGGTTCGTGATAGGGGTTAGGTTTAGGGTAGTGTTAGGGTTAGGGTGCGGGTTCGGGTTCGAGTTAGGGTTAGGTTTAGGGTTCGGGTTAGGGTTTGGGTTAGGGTTAGGGTTAGGGTTCGGGTTAGGGTTAGGGCTAGGGTTCGGGTTAGTGTTCGGGTTAGGGTTCGGGTTCGGGTTAGGGTTCGGGTTTGGGTTAGGGTTAGGGTTAGGGTTCGGAATAGGGTTAGGGTTAGGGTTAGGGTAAGGGTTAGGGTTCGGGTTAGGGTTCGGGTTAGGGTTAGGGTTAGGGTTAGGGTTAGGTTTAGGGTTAGGTTTCGGGTTCGGGTTAGGGTTAGGAATAGGGTTAGGGTTCGGGTTCGGGTTACGTTTTGGGGTTAGGTTTAGGGTTAGGGTTAGGGTTAGGGTTAGGGGTTAGGGTTAGGGTTAGGGTTCGGGTTAGGGTTAGGGTTCGGGTTAGGGTTAGGGTTAGGTTTAGGGTTAGGGTTAGGTTTCGGATTAGGGTTCGGGTTAGGGTTAGGGTTCGGGTTCGGGTTAGGGTTAGGGTTAGGGTTAGGGTTCGGTTTAGGGTTAGGTTTAGGTTTCGGGTTAGGGTTAGGGTTAGGGTTCGGGTTAGGGTTAGGTTTAGGGTTAGGGTTCGGGTTAGGGTTAGGGTTAGGGTTCGGAATAGGGTTAGGGTTAGGGTTAGGGTAAGGGTTAGGGTTCGGGTTAGGGTTCAGGTTAGGGTTAGGGTTAGGGTTAGGTTTAGGGTTAGGGTTCGGGTTCGGGTTAGGGTTAGGGTTAGGGTTAGGGTTCGGGTTCGGGTTACGTTTTAGGGTTAGGTTTAGGGTTAGGGTTAGGGTTAGGGTTAGGGGTTAGGGTTAGGGTTAGGGTTAGGGTTCGGGTTAGGGTTAGGGTTCGGGTTAGGGTTAGGGTTAGTTTTAGGGTTAGGGTTAGGTTTCAGGTTAGGGTTCGGGTTAGGGTTAGGGTTAGGGTTCGGGTTAGGGTTAGGTTTAGGGTTAGGGTTAGGGTTCGGTTAGGGTTAGTGTTAGGGTTCGGGTTAGGGTTAGGTTTAGGTTTCGGTTTAGGGTTCGGGTTCGGTTTAGGGTTAGGGTTAGGGTTCGGGTTAGGGTTATGGTTAGGGTAGGGTTAGGGTTAGGTTTAGGGTTCGGGTTAGGGTTAGGGTTAGGGTTAGGGTTAGGGTTTGGTTTAGGGTTAGGGTTCGGGTTAGGGTTAGGGTTAGGGTTAGGGTTCGGGTTAGGGTTAGGGTTAGTGTTCGAGTTAGGGTTAGGGTTCGGGTTAGGGTTAGGGGTTAAGTTTAGGGTTTGGGTTAGGGTTAGGGTTAGTGTTCGGGTTAGGGTTAGGGTTAGGGTTAGGGTTCGGGTTAGGGTTAGGGTTAGGGTTAGGTTTAGGGTTCGGATTAGGGTTAGGGTTGGTGTTGGAGTTAGGTTTAGGGTTCGGGTTAGGGTTAGGGTTAGGGTTCGGGATAGCGTTTGGGTTAGTGTTAGGGTTAGGGTTCGGGTTAGGGTTAGGGTTAGGGTTCGGGTTAGGGTTAGGTTTAGGGTTCGGGTTAGGGTTAGGGTTAGGTTTAGGGTTCGGGTTAGGGTTAGGGTTAGGGTTCGTGTTAGGGTTAGGGTTAGGGTTAGGGTTCGGGTTAGTGTTCGGGTTAGGGCTAGGGATAGGATTCGTGTTAGTGTTAGGGTTAGGGTTCGGGTTAGGGTTAGGGTTAGTTTTAGGGTTCGGGTTAGGGTTAGGGTTCGGGTTAGGGTTAGGGTTCGTGTTAGGGTTAGGGTTAGGTTTAGGGTTAGGGTTAGGGTTCGGGTTAGGGTTCGGGTTAGGGTTAGGGTTAGGGTTCGGGTTAGGGTTCGGGTTAGGGTTAGGGTTAGGTTTAGGGTTCGGAGTAGGGTTAGGGTTAGGGTTCGGTTTAGGGTTAGGGGTTAGGGTTAGGGTTTGGGTTAGGGTTAGGGTTAGTGTTCGTGTTAGGGTTAGGTTTCGGGTTAGGGTTCGGGTTAGGGTTAGGGTTAGGGTTAGGGTTAGGGTTATGGTTCGGATTAGGGTTAGGGTTAGTGTTCGAGTTAGGGTTAGGGTTCAGGTTAGTGTTAGGGGTTAGGGTTAGTGTTTGGGTTAGGTTTAGGGTTAGTGTTCGGGTTAGGTTTAGGGTTAGGGTTAGGTTTCGGGTTAGGGTTAGGGTTAGGGTTAGGGTTAGGGTTCGGGTTAGGGTTAGGGTTATGTTTTGGGTTCGGTTTCGGGGTAAGGTTAGGGTTCGTGTTCGGGTTAGGGTACGGGTTCGGGTTCGTGATAGGGGTTAGGTTTAGGGTAGTGTTAGGGTTAGGGTGCGGGTTCGGGTTCGAGTTAGGGTTAGGTTTAGGGTTCGGGTTAGGGTTTGGGTTAGGGTTAGGGTTAGGGTTCGGGTTAGGGTTAGGGTTAGGGTTCGGAATAGGGTTAGGGTTAGGGTTAGGGTAAGGGTTAGGGTTCGGGTTAGGGTTCGGGTTAGGGTTAGGGTTAGGGTTAGGGTTAGGTTTAGGGTTAGGGTTCGGGTTCGGGTTAGGGTTAGGGTTAGGGTTAGGGTTCGGGTTCGGGTTACGTTTTGGGGTTAGGTTTAGGGTTAGGGTTAGGGTTAGGGTTAGGGGTTAGGGTTAGGGTTAGGGTTCGGGTTAGGGTTAGGGTTCGGGTTAGGGTTAGGGTTAGGTTTAGGGTTAGGGTTAGGTTTCTGATTAGGGTTCGGGTTAGGGTTAGGGTTCGGGTTCGGGTTAGGGTTAGGGTTAGGGTTAGGGTTCGGTTTAGGGTTAGGTTTAGGTTTCGGGTTAGGGTTAGGGTTAGGGTTCGGGTTAGGGTTAGGTTTAGGGTTAGGGTTCGGGTTAGGGTTAGGGTTAGGGTTCGGAATAGGGTTAGGGTTAGGGTTAGGGTAAGGGTTAGGGTTCGGGTTAGGGTTCAGGTTAGGGTTAGGGTTAGGGTTAGGTTTAGGGTTAGGGTTCGGGTTCGGGTTAGGGTTAGGGTTAGGGTTAGGGTTCGGGTTCGGGTTACGTTTTAGGGTTAGGTTTAGGGTTAGGGTTAGGGTTAGGGTTAGGGGTTAGGGTTAGGGTTAGGGTTAGGGTTCGGGTTAGGGTTAGGGTTCTGGTTAGGGTTAGGGTTAGGTTTAGGGTTAGGGTTAGGTTTCAGGTTAGGGTTCGGGTTAGGGTTAGGGTTAGGGTTCGGGTTAGGGTTAGGTTTAGGGTTAGGGTTAGGGTTCGGTTAGGGTTAGTGTTAGGGTTCGGGTTAGGGTTAGGTTTAGGTTTCGGTTTAGGGTTCGGGTTCGGTTTAGGGTTAGGGTTAGGGTTCGGGTTAGGGTTATGGTTAGGGTAGGGTTAGGGTTAGGTTTAGGGTTCGGGTTAGGGTTAGGGTTAGGGTTAGGGTTAGGGTTTGGTTTAGGGTTAGGGTTCGGGTTAGGGTTAGGGTTAGGGTTAGGGTTCGGGTTAGGGTTAGGGTTAGTGTTCGAGTTAGGGTTAGGGTTCGGGTTAGGGTTAGGGGTTAAGTTTAGTGTTTGGGTTAGGGTTAGGGTTAGTGTTCGGGTTAGGGTTAGGGTTAGGGTTAGGGTTCGGGTTAGGGTTAGGGTTAGGGTTAGGTTTAGGGTTCGGATTAGTGTTAGGGTTGGTGTTGGAGTTAGGTTTAGGGTTCGGGTTAGGGTTAGGGTTAGGGTTCGGGATAGCGTTTGGGTTAGTGTTAGGGTTAGGGTTCGGGTTAGGGTTAGGGTTAGGGTTCGGGTTAGGGTTAGGTTTAGGGTTCGGGTTAGGGTTAGGGTTAGGTTTAGGGTTCGGGTTAGGGTTAGGGTTGGTGTTGGAGTTAGGTTTAGGGTTCGGGTTAGGGTTAGGGTTAGGGTTCGGGATAGCGTTTGGGTTAGTGTTAGGGTTAGGGTTCGGGTTAGGGTTAGGTTTAGGGTTCGGGTTAGGGTTAGGTTTAGGGTTCGGGTTAGGGTTAGGGTTAGGTTTAGGGTTCGGGTTAGGGTTAGGGTTAGGGTTCTTGTTAGGGTTAGGGTTAGGGTTAGGGTTCGGGTTAGTGTTCGGGTTAGGGCTAGGGATAGGATTCGTGTTAGTGTTAGGGTTAGGGTTCGGGTTAGGGTTAGGGTTCGGGTTAGGGTTAGGTTTAGGTTTCGGGTTAGGGTTAGGGTTAGGGTTCGGGTTTGGGTTAGGGTTCGGGTTAGGGTTATGGTTAGGTTAAGTTTTCGGGCTAGGTTTAGGTTTCGGGTTCAGGTTAGGGTTAGGGTTAGGGTTAGGGTTAGGTTTAGGGTTAGGGTTCGGTTTAGGGTTAGGGTTAGGGTTAGGGTTAGGGTTAGGGTTCTGGTTAGGGTTAGGGTTAGTGTTCGAGTTAGTTTTAGGGTTCGGGTTAGGGTTAGGGGTTAGGGTAAGGGTTTGGGTTAGGGTTAGGGTTAGTGTTCTGGTTAGGGTTAGGGTTAGGGTTAGGGTTCGGGTTAGGGTTAGCGGTAGGGTTAGTCTTAGGGTTAGGGTTCGGGTTAGGGTTAGGGTTAGTTTTAGGTTCGGGTTAGGGTTAGGGTTAGGGTTCGGGTTAGGGTTAGGGTTCGTGTTAGGGTTAGGGTTAGGTTTAGGGTTAGGGTTAGGGTTCGGGTTAGGGTTCGGGTTAGGGTTAGGGTTAGGGTTCGGGTTAGGGTTCGGTTTAGGGTTAGGGTTAGGTTTAGGGTTCGGAGTAGGGTTAGGGTTAGGGTTCGGTTTAGGGTTAGGGGTTAGGGTTAGGGTTTGGGTTAGGGTTAGGGTTAGTGTTCGGGTTAGGGTTAGGTTTCGGGTTAGGGTTCGGGTTGGGGTTAGGGTTAGGGTTAGGGTTAGGGTTAGGGTTCGGATTAGGGTTAGGGTTAGTGTTCGAGTTAGGGTTAGGGTTCAGGTTAGTGTTAGGGGTTAGGGTTAGGGTTTGGGTTAGGTTTAGGGTTAGTGTTCGGGTTAGGTTTAGGGTTAGGGTTAGGTTTCGGGTTAGGGTTAGGGTTAGGATTAGGGTTAGGGTTCGGGTTAGGGTTAGGTTTATGGTTTGCGTTCGGGTTCGGGGTAAGGTTAGGGTTCGGGTTCGGGTTAGGGTTCGGGTTCGGGTTCGGGATAGGGGTTAGGGTTAGGGTTAGTGTTAGGGTTAGGGTTCGGGTTCGGGTTAGGGTTAGGTTTAGTGTTAGGGTTCGGGTTAGGGTTTGGGTTAGGGTTAGGGTTAGGGTTCGGGTTAGGGTTAGGGTTCGGGTTAGGGTTAAGTTTAGGTTTAGGTTTAGGGTTAGGGTTCGGGTTAGGGTTCGGGTTAGGGTTAGGGTTAGGGTTCGGGTTAGGGTTTGGGTTAGTGTTAGGGTTAGGGTTCGGGTTAGGGTTAGGGTTAGGGTTAGGGTTAGGGTTCGGGTTAGGGTTAGGGTTAGGGTTCGGGTTAGGGTTAGGGTTAGGTTTAGGGTTCGGTTTAGGGTTAGGGTTAGGGTTCGTGATAGGGTTAGGGTTAGGGTTAGGGTTCGGGTTAGTGTTCGGGTTAGGGTTAGGGATAGGATTCGGGTGAGGGTTAGGGTTAGGGTTCGGGATAGCGTTAGGGTTCGGGTTAGGGTTAGGATTAGGTTTCGGGTTAGGGTTAGGGTTAGGGTTCGGGTTCGGGTTAGGGTTCGGGTTAGTGTTATGGTTAGGGTTAGGTTTAGGGTTAGGTTTAGGGTTCGGGTTCGGGTTAGGGTTAGGGTTAGGGTTAGGGTTAGGTTTAGTGTTAGGGTTCGGGTTAGGGTTAGGGTTAGGGTTAGGTTTAGGGTTCGGGTTAGGGTTAGGGTTAGTGTTCGAGTTAGTTTTAGGGTTCGGGTTAGGGTTAGGGTTAGGGTTCGGGTTAGTTTTAGGGTCAGGGTTAGGGTTAGGGTTCAGGTTAGGGTAGGGTTCGGGTTAGGCTTAGGGTTAGGGTTAGGGTTCGGGTTAGGTTTCGGGTAAGGGTTAGGGTTAGGATTCGGGTTAGGGTTAGCGTTAGGGTTCGGGTTAGGTTTAGGGTTCGGGTTAGGGTTAGGTTTAGTGTTTGGGTTAGGGTTAGGGTTAGGGTTCGGGGTAGGGTTAGGGGTCGGGTTAGGGTTAGGGTTCGGGTTAGGGTTCGGGTTTGGGTTAGGGTTTGGTTTAGGGTTAGGTTTAGGGTTAGGGTTCGGGTTCGGTTTAGGGTTCGGGTTCGGGTTCGGTTTAGGGTTAGGGTTCGTGTTAGGGTTAAGTTCCGGTTAAGGTTAGGGTTAGGTTTCGGGTTAGGGTTAGGGTTAGGGTTTGGGTTAGGTTTAGGGTTCGGGTTAGGGTTAGGGTTAGGGTTCGGGTTAGGGTTCGGGTTAGGGTTAGGGTTAGGGTTAGGGTTCGGGTTCGGGTCAGGGTTAGGGTTCGGGTTCGGGTTCGGGTTAGGGTTAGTGTTAGGGTTAGGGTTCGGATTAGGGTTAGGGATAGGGTTCGGGTTAGGATTCGGGTTCGGGTTAGGGTTAGTGTTAGGGTTAGGGTTAGGGTTCGGGTTAGGGTTAGGGTTAGGGTTAGGGTTAGGGGTTAGGGTTAGGGTTAGGGTTCGGGTTAGGTTTAGTGTTAGGGTTCGGGTTAGGGTTCGGGTTAGGTTTAGGGTTAGGGTTAGGGTTCGGGTTAGGGTTAGGGTTAGGGTTACGGTCAGGGTTCGGGTTAGGGTTAGGGTTCGGTGTCGGGTTAGGTTTAGGGTTAGGTTTAGGGTTCGGGTTCGGGTTAGGGTTCGGGTTAGGGTTAGGGTTAGGGTTCGGATTCGGGGTTAGGGTTAGGTTTAGGGTTCGGGTTAGGGTTCGGGTTAGGTTTAGGATTCGGGTTAGGGTTCGGTTTAGGGTTAGGGTTGGGGTTAGGGTTAGGGTTAGTTTTAGTGTTAGGGTTCGGGTGAGGGTTAGGGTTTGGTTTAGGGTTAGGGTTCGGGTTATTGTTAGAGTTAGTGTTCGAGTTAGGGTTAGGGTTCGGGTTAGGGTTAGGGGTTAGGGTTAGGGTTAGGGTTAGGGTTAGTGTTCTGGTTAGGGTTAGGGTTAGGGTTAGGGTTCGGGATAGGGTTAGGGTTATGGTTAGTGTAAGGTTTCGGGTTAGGTTTAGCGTAATTGTTTGGGTTCGCGTTCGGTGTAAGGTAGGGTTCGGGTTCGGTTTAGGGTTCGGGTTCGGGTTCGGGTTAGGGGTTAGAGTTAGGGTTAGGCTTAGGTTTAGGGTTCGGGTTAGGGTTAGGGTTAGGGTTAGGGTTAGGGTTCGGGTTAGGGTTTGGGTTAGGGTTAGGGTTAGGGTTCGTGTTAGGGTTAGGGTAGGGTTCGGGTTAGGGTTCGGGTTAGGGTTAGTGTTAGGGTACGGGTTAGGTTTCGGGTTAGGGTTCGGGTTAGGGTTCGGGTTAGGGTTCGGGTTAGGGTTAGGGTTCGGGTTAGGGTTAGGTTTAGGGTTCGGGTTAGGGTTCGGGTCCGGGTTAGGGTTCGGGTTCGGGTTAGGTTTAGGGTTAGGTTTAGGGTTAGGGTTCGGGTTCGGGTTAGGGTTCGGTTTCGGGTTAGGGTTAGGGTTAGGGTTCAGATTAGGGTTAGGGTTAGGGTTAGTGTTAGGTTTCGGGTTAGGGTTCGGGTTAGGGTTAGGTTTAGGGTTAGGTTTCGGGTTAGGGTTCGTGTTAAGGTTCGGGTTAGGATTAGGGATAGGGTTCGGGTTAGGGTTCGTGTTAGGGTTCGGGTTAGGTGTCGGGTTAGGGTTACGGTTAGGGTTAGGGTTCGGGTTCGTGTTAGGGTTAGCGTTAGGGTTAGAGTTAGGGTTAGGGTTCGGGTTCGGGGTTAGGGTTATTGTTAGGTTTCGTGTTAGGGATCGGGTTAGGGTTAGGATTCGGGTAAGGGCTTAGGGTTCGGGTTCGGGTTAGGGTTAGGGTTAGTGTTCCGGTTAGGGTGAGGGTTAGGGTTCGGGTTAGGGTTAGGTTTAGGTTTAGGGTTAGGGTTCGGGTTAAGGTTAGGGTTAGGGTTCGGGTTAGGGTTCGGGTTAGGGTTAGGTTTAGGGTTAGGGTTCGGGTTAGGGTTAGGGTTCGGGTTAGGGTTAGGGTTAGGGTTAGGGTTCGGGTTAGGGTTAGGTTTTGGGTTAGGGTTAGGGTTAGGGTTCGCTTTAGGTTTAGGGTTAGGGTTAGGGTTAGGGTTAGGGTTCGGGTTCGGGTTAGGGTTAGGGTTAGTGTTAGGTTTAGGGTTAGGATTCGAGTTAGGGTTCGGGTTCGGGTTAGGGTTAGGTTTCGGGTTAGGGTTAGGGTTAGGGTTAGGGTTAGGTTTAGGTTTAGGGTTAGGGTTCGGGTTAGGGTTAGGTTAGGGTTAGGGTTAGGGTTAGGGTTCGGGTTAGGGTTAGGGTTAGTGTTCGAGTTAGGGTTAGGGTTCGGGTTAGGGTTCGGGTTCGGGTTAGGGTTAGGGTTCGGGTTAGGGTTAGGGTTAGGTTTCGGTTTAGGGTTCGGGTTCGGGTTAGGGTTAGGGTTAGGGTTCGGGTTAGTGTTCGGGTTAGGGTTCGGGTTAGGGTTCGGGTTAGGTTTCGGGTTAGGGTTAGGGTTCGGGTTCGGGTTAGGGTTAGGGTTCGGGTTAGGGTTAGGGTTAGGTTTCGGTTTAGGGTTCGGGTTCGGGTTAGGGTTAGGGTTAGGGTTCGGGTTAGGGTTATGGTTAGGGTTAGGGTTAGGGTTAGGTTTAGGGTTCGGGTTAGGTTTAGGGTTAGGGTTAGTTTTAGGGATAGGGTTAGGTTTAGGGTTAGGGTTCGGGTTAGGGTTAGGGTTAGGGTTAGGTTTCGGGTTAGGGTTAGGGTTAGTGTTCGGTTTAGGGTTAGGGTTAGGGTTAGGGTTAGTGTTCGGTTTAGGGTTAAGGTTAGGGTTAGGGTTAGGGTTCGGGTTAGGTTTAGGGTTATGGTTTGGGTTCGGGTTCGGGGTAAGGTTAGGGTTCGGGTTCGGTTTAGGGTTCGGGTTCGGGTTTGGGATAGGGGTTAGGGTTAGGGTTAGTGTTAGGGTTATGGTTCGGGTTCGGTTTAGGGTTAGGGTTAGGGTTCGGGTTAGGGTTTGTGTTAGGGTTAGGGTTAGGGTTCGGGTTAGGGTTCGGGCTAGGGTTCGGGTTAGGGTTCGTGTTCGGGTTAGGGTTCGGGTTCGGGTTAGGGTTAGGGTTCGGATTAGGGTTAGGGCAGGGTTAGGGTTAGGGTAAGGGTTCGGGTTAGGGTTCGGGTTAGGTTTAGGTTAGGGTTAGGTTTAGGGTTAGGTTTAGGGTTAGGGTTCGGGTTCGGGTTAGGGTTAGGGTTAGGGGTCGGGTTCGGGTTACGTTTTAGGGTTAGGTTTAGGGTTAGGGTTAGGGTTAGGGTTAGGGGTTAGGGTTAGTGTTAGGGTTCGGGTTAGGGTTAGGGTTCGGGTTAGTGCTGGGTTCGGGTTAGGGTTAGGGTTATTTTTAGGGTTAGGGTTAGGGTTCGGGTTAGGGTTCGGGTTAGGGTTAGGGTTAGGGTTCGGGTTAGGGTTAGTGGTAGGGTTAGGGTAAGGGTTAGGTTTAGGTTTCGCGTTAGGGTTAGGGTTAGGGTTCGGGTTCGGGTTAGGGTTAGGGTTAGGGTTCGAGTTAGTGTTCGGGTTAGGGTTAGGGATAGGATTCGGGTTAGGATTAGGGTTAGTGTTCGGGTTAGGGTTAGTGTTCGGGTTAGGGTTAGGTTTAGGTTTCGGGTTAGGGTTAGGGTTAGGGTTCGGGTTAGGGTTAGGGTTCGGGTTTGGGTTAGGGTTAGGGTTCGGGTTCGGGTTAGGGTTCAGGTTTGGGTTAGGGTTTGGGTTAGGGTTAGGGTTACGGTTAGGGTTAGGGTTAGGGTTAATGTTCGGGTTCGGGTTCGGGTTAGGGTTAGGGTTTGGGTTAGGGTTAGGGTTCGGGTTAGGGTTAGGGTTAGGGTTCGGGTTAGGGTTAGGGTTAGGGTTAGGTTTAGGGTTAGGATTCGAGTTAGGGTTCGGGTTCGGGTTAGGGTTAGGTTTCGGGTTAGGTTTAGGGTTAGGGTTAGGGTTAGGGTTAGGGTTAGGTTTAGGGTTAGGGTTCGGTTTAGGGTTAGGTTAGGGTTAGGGTTAGGGTTAGGGTTCGGGTTAGGGTTAGGGTTAGTGTTCGAGTTAGGGTTAGGGTTCGGGTTAGGGTTAAGATTTAGGGTTAGGGTTAGGGTTAGGGTTAGTGTTCGGGTTAGGGTTAGGGTTAGGGTTAGGGTTAGGGTTCGGATTCGGGGTTAGCATTAGGCTTAGGGTTCGGGTTAGGTTTCGGGTTAGGTTTAGGATTCGGGTAAAGGCTTAGGGTTCGGGTTCGGTTTAGGGTTAGGGTTAGGGTTCCGGTTAGAGGTAGGGTTAGGGTTCGGGTTAGGGTTAGGGTTAGGGTTAGGGTTTGGGTTCGGGTTAGGTTTAGGGTTAGGGTTCGGGTTAGGGTTCGGGTTAGGGTTAGGGTTAGGGTTAGGGTTCGGGTTAGGGTTAGGGTTCGGGTTAGGGTTAGGGTTAGTGTTAGGGTTCGGGTTAGGGTTAGGGTTAGGGTTAGGGTTCGGGTTAGGTTTCGGGTTCGGGTTATGGTTCGGGTTCGATTTAGGGTTAGGGTTAGGGTTTTGTTAGGGTTACGGTTAGGGTTAGGGTTCGGGTTAGGGTTAGGGTTAGGGTTCGGGTTAGGGTTCGGGTTAGGGTTAGGTTTAGGTTTCGGGTTAGGGTTCAGGTTAGGGTTCGGGTTCGGGATAGGGTTCGGTTAGGTTTCGGGTTAGGGTTGGGGTTAGGGTTAGGGTTAGGTTTAGGGTTTGGGTTCTGTTTAGGGTTAGGGTTAGGGTTAGGGTTCGGGTTATTGTTAGGGTTAGTGTTCGAGTTCGGGTTCGGGTTAGGGTTAGGGGTTAGTTTTAGGGTTAGGGTTAGGGTTAGGGCTAGTGTTCGGGTTAGGGTTAGGGTTAGGGTTAGGGTTCGGGTTCGGGATAGGGTTCGGTTAGGTTTTGGGTTAGGGTTGGGGTTAGGGTTAGGGTTAGGTTTAGGGTTAGGTTTCGGGTTAGGGTTAGGGTTATGGTTAGTGTTAGGGTTCGGGTTAGGTTTAGCGTTAATTTCGGTTTGGGTTCGGGGTAAGGTTAGGGTTCGGGTTCGGTTTAGGGTTCGGGTTCGGGTTCGGGTTAGGGGTTAGAGTTAGGGTTAGGGTTAGGTTTAGTGTTCGGGTTAGGGTTAGGGTTCGGGTTAGGGTTCGGGTTTGGGTTGGGTATCGGGTAAGGTCTTAGGGTTCGGTTTCGGGTTAGGGTTAGGGTTAGGGTTCCGGTTAGGGTTAGGGTTAGGGTTCGGGTTAGCGTTAGGGTTAGGGTTAGGGTTAGGTTTCGGGTTAGGGTTAGGGTTAGGGTTCGGGTTAGGGTTCGGGTTAGGGTTAGGGTTAGGGTTAGGGTTCGGGTTAGGGTTAGGGTTCGGGTTAGGGTTCGGGTTAGGGTTCGGTTTAGGGTTTGGGTTAGGGTTAGGATTAGGGTTCGGGTTAGGGTTCGGGTTAGGGTTAGGGTTCGGGTTAGGGTTAGAGTTAGGGTTCGGTTTAGGGTTCGGGTTCGGGTTAGGTTTCGGGTTCGGTTTAGGGTTAGGGTTAGGGTTCGGGTTAGGGTTAGTTTTAGGGTTAGGGTTCGGGTTAGGGTTAGGGTTAGGGTTCGGGTTAGGGTTAGGGTTATGTTTCGGGTTAGGGTTCGGTTTAGGGTTCGGGTTAGGGTTAGGGTTAGGGTTAGGGTTAGGGATCGGTTTAGGGTTATGTTTCGGGTTAGGGCTAGGGTTCGGTTTAGGGTTATGGTTAGGGTTCGGGTTCGGGTTTGGGTTAGGATTAGGGTTCGGGTTCGGTTTAGGGTTAGGGTTCAGTTTAGGGTTCGGGTTCGGGTTAGGGTTAGGGGTTAGGGTTCGGGTTAGGGTTAGGGTTAGGTTTCGGGTTAGGTTTAGGGTTTGGGTTAGGGTTAGGTTTCGGTTTAGGGTTAGGGTTAGGGTTAGGGTTCGGGTTAGGGTTAGGGTTAGGGTTCGGGTTAGGGTTCGGGTTAGGGTTAGGTTTAGGGTTCGGGTTAGTGTTCGGGTTAGGGTTCGGGTTAGGGTTCGGGTTAGGGTTAGGGTTCGGGTTCGGGTTAGGTTTAGGGTTCGGTTTAGGGTTAGGGTTAGATTTCGGTTTAGGGTTCGGGTTCGGGTTAGGGTTAGTGTTAGGTTTCGGGTTAGGGTTATGGTTAGGGTTAGGTTTAGGTTTAGGGTTCGGGTTAGGGTTAGGTTTCGGGTTAGGGTTAGGGTTAGGTTTAGGGTTCGGGTTAGGGTTAGGGTTTGGGTTAGGGTTAGGGTTCGGGTTAGGGTTAGGGTTAGTGTTCGAGTTAGGGTTAGGGTTCGTGTTAGGGTTAGGGGTTAGGGTTAGGGTTTGGGTTAAATTTAGGGTTAGTGTTCGGGTTAGGGTTAGGGTTAGGGTTAGGTTTCGGGTTAGGGTTAGGTTTAGGGTTAGGGTTCCGGTTAGGGTTAGGGTTATGGTTTGGGTTCGGGTTCGGGGTAAGGTTAGGTTTTGGGTTCGGGTTAGGGTTCGGGTTCGGGTTCGGGATAGGGGTTAGGGTTAGGGTTAGTGTTAGGGTTAGGGTTCGGTTTCAGGTTAGGGTTAGGGTTAGTGTTCGGGTTAGGGTTTGGGTTAGGGTTAGGGTTAGGGTTCGGGTTAGTGTTAGGTCTACGGTTTGGGTTAGGGTTCGGGTAGGGTTCGGGTTCGGGTTAGGGTTCGTGTTCGGGTTAGGGTTAGGGTTAGGGTTCGGATTAGGTTTAGGTTTAGGGTTAGGGTTAGGGTTAGGGTTAGTGTAAGGGTTAGTGTTAGGGTTAGGGTTAGGGTTCGGGTTAGGGTTGGGGTTAGGGTTAGGGTTCGGTTTCGGGTTACGTTTTAGGCTTAGGTTTAGGGTTAGCGTTAGGGTTAGGGTTCGGGTTAGGGTTAGGGTTAGTGTTCGAGTTAGGGTTAGAGTTCGGGTTAGGGTTAGGGGTTGGGGTTAGATTTAGGGTTAGGCTTAGGGTTGGTGTTCGGGTTAGGGTTTGGGTTAGGTTTAGGTTTTGGGTTAGGGCTAGGGTTAGGTTTAGGGTTAGGGTTAGGTTTCGGGTTAGAGTTAGGGTTAGGGTTAGGGTTCGGGTTAGGGTTAGGGTTAGGTTTAGGTTTCGGGTTAGTGTTAGGTTTAGGTTTAGAGTTAGGGTTTGGGTTAGGGTTAGGGTTAGGGTTCGGGTTAGGGTTAGGTTTAGGGTTAGGGTTAGGGTTAGTTTTCGGGTTAGGGTTAGGGATAGGATTCGGGTTAGGGTTAGGGTTAGGGTTCGGGTTAGGGTTAGGGTTCGGGTTAGGGTTAGGTTTAGGTTTCGGGTTAGGTTTAGGGTTAGGGTTCGGGTTAGGTTTAGGGTTCGGGTTCGGGTTTGGGTGAGGGTTCGGGTTCCGGGTTAGTGTTCGGGTTCGGGTTTGGGTTAGGGTTTGGGTTAGGGTTAGGGCTAGTGTTCGGGTTAGGGTACGGGTTAGGGTTAGTGTTAGGGTTCGGGTTAGGTTTCGGGTTAGGGTTCGGGTTAGGGTTCGTGTTAGGTTTCGGGTTATGTTTAGGGTTCGGGTTAGGGTTAGGTTTAGGGTTCGGGTTAGGATTCGGGTCCGGGTTAGGGTTCGGGTTCGGGTTAGAGTTCGGGTTAGGTTTAGGGTTAGGTTTAGGGTTAGGGTTCGGGTTCGGGTTAGGGTTAGGGTCAGGGTTCGGATTAGGGTTAGGGTTAGGTTTAGGGTTAGGTTTTGGGTTAGGTTTCGGGTTAGGGTTAGGGTTAGGGTTAGGGTTCGGTTTAGGGTTCGTGTTAAGGTTCGGGTTAGGGTTAGGGATAGGGTTCGGGTTAGGGTTCGTGTTAGAGTTCGGGTTAGATGTCGGGTTAGGGTTACGGTTAGGGTTAGGCTTCGGGTTCGGGTTAGGGTTATCGTTAGGGTTAGAGTTAGGGTTAGGGTTCGGGTTCGGGGTTAGGGTTAGGGTTATGGTTCGGGTTAGGGTTCGGGTTAGGTTTAGGATTCGGGTAAGGGCTTAGGGTTTGGGTTCGGGTTAGGGTTAGGGTTAGTGTTCCGGTTAGGGTTAGGGTTAGGGTTCGGGTTAGGTTTAGGGTTAGGGTTAGGGTTAGGGTTAGGGTTCGGGTTAGGGTTAGGGTTAGGGTTAGGTTTCGGGTTAGGGTTAGGGTTAGGGTTAGGGTTCGGGTTAGGGTTAGGGTTATGGTTTGGGTTCGGGTTCGGGGTAAGGTTAGGGTTTGGGTTCGGGTTAGAGTTCGGGTTCGGGTTCGGGATAGGGGTTAGGGTTAGGGTTAGGATTAGGGTTAGGGTTCGGGTTAGGGTTTGGGTTAGGGTTAGGGTTAGGATTCGGGTTAGTGTTAGGGCTAGGGTTTGGGTTAGGGTTCGGGTTAGAGTTCGGTTTCGGGTTAGGGTTCGGGTTCGGGTCATCGTTAGGGTTAGGGTTCGGATTAGGGTTAGGGTTAGGGTTAGGGTTAGGGTTAGGGTTAGGGTTAGTGTAAGGGTTAGTGTTAGGGTTAGGGCTAGGGTTAGGGTTAGGGTTAGGGTTAGGTTTAGTGTTAGGGTTCGGGTTTGGGTTAGGGTTAGGGTTAGGGTTAGGGTTCGGGTTAGGGTTAGGGTTCGGTTTAGGATTAGGGTTAGGTTTAGGTTTAGGGTTAGGGTTTGGGTTAGGGTTAGGGTTAGGGTTCGGGTTAGGGTTAGGTTTAGGGTTAGGGTTAGGGTTAGTGTTCGGGTTAGGGTTAGGGATAGGATTCGGGTTAGGGTTAGGTTTAGGGTTCGGGTTAGGGTTAGGGTTCGGGTTAGGGTTAGGTTTAGGTTTCGGGTTAGGGTTAGGGTTAGGGTTCGGGTTAGGGTTAGGGTTCGGGTTCGGGTTTGGGTTAGGGTTCGGGTTAGGGTTAGGGCTAGGGTTCGGGTTAGGGTACGGGTTAGGGTTAGTGTTAGGGTTCAGTTTAGGTTTCGGGTTAGGGTTCGGGTTAGGGTTCGGGTTAGGTTTCGGGTTATGGTTAGGGTTCGGGTTAGGGTTAGGTTTAGGGTTCGCGTTAGGATTCGGGTCCGGGTTAGGGTTCGGGTTCGGGTTAGATTTCGGGTTAGGTTTAGGGTTAGGTTTAGGGTTAGGGTTCGGGTTCGGGTTAGGGTTAGGGTTAGGGTTCGGATTAGGGTTAGGGTTAGGGTTAGGGTTAGGTTTTGGGTTAGGGTTCGGGTTAGGGTTAGGGTTAGGGTTAGGGTTCGGTTTAGGGTTCGTGTTAAGGTTCGGGTTAGGGTTAGGGATAGGGTTCGGGTTAGGGTTCGTGTTAGAGTTCGGGTTAGGTGTCGGGTTAGGGTTACGGTTAGGGTTAGGCTTCGGGTTCGGGTTAGGGTTATCGTTAGGGTTAGAGTTAGGGTTAGGGTTCGGGTTCGGGGTTAGGGTTAGGGTTATGGTTCGGGTTAGGGTTCGGGTTAGGGTTAGGATTCGGGTAAGGGCTTAGGGTTCGGGTTCGGGTTAGGGTTAGGGTTAGGGTTCGGGTTCGGGTTACGTTTTAGGGTTAGGTTTAGGGTTAGGGTTAGGGTTAGGGTAGGGGTTAGGGTTAGTGTTAGGTTTCGGGTTAGGGTTAGGGTTCGGGTTAGGGTTAGGGTTCGGGTTCGGGTTAGAGTTATTTTAGGCTTAGGGTTATGGTTCGGGTAGGGTTCGGGTTAGGGTTAGGGTTAGGGTTCGGGTTAGGGTTAGGGGTAGTGTTAGGGTTAGGGTTAGGGTTAGGTTTCGGGTTATGGTTACGGTTAGGGTTCGGGTTCGGGTTAGGGTTAGGGTTAGGTTTCGAGTTAGTGTTCGGGTTAGGGTTAGGGATAGGATTCGGGTTAGGGTTAGGGTTAGTGTTCGGGTTAAGGTTAGGGTTCGGGTTTGGGTTAGGGTTAGGGTTCGGGTTAAGGTTAGGGTTCGGGTTTGGGTTAGGGTTAGGGTTCGGGTTCGGGTTAGTGTACGGGTTCGGGTTCGGGTTAGGGTTAGGGTTTGGGTTAGGGTTAGTGTTCGGTTTAGGGTTAGGGTTAGGGTTCGAGTTCGGGTTAGGGTTAGGGTTAGTGTTAGGTTTAGGGTTAGGATTCGAGTTAGGGTTCGGGTTCGGGTTAGGGTTAGGTTTCGGGTTAGGGTTAGGGTTAGGGTTAGGGTTAGGTTTAGGTTTAGGGTTAGGGTTCGGTTTAGGGTTAGGTTAGGGTTAGGGTTAGGGTTAGGGTTCGGGTTCGGGTTAGGGTTAGGGTTAGTGTTAGGTTTAGGGTTAGGATTCGAGTTAGGGTTCGGGTTCGGGTTAGGTTTAGGTTTCGGGTTAGGGTTAGGGTTAGGGTTAGGGTTAGGTTTAGGTTTAGGGTTAGGGTTCGGGTTAGGGTTAGGTTAGGGTTAGGGTTAGGGTTAGGGTTAGGGTTCGGGTTAGGGTTAGGGTTAGTGTTCGAGTTAGGGTTAGGGTTCGGGTTAGTGTTAGGATTTAGGGTTAGGGTTAGGGTTAGGGTTAGTGTTCGGGTTAGGGTTAGGGTTAGGGTTAGGGTTAGGGTTAGGTTTCGGATTCGGGGTTAGCGTTAGGCTTAGGGTTCGGGTTAGGTTTCGGGTTAGGTTTAGGATTCGGGTAAAGGCTTAGGGTTCGGGTTCGGTTTAGGGTTAGGGTTAGGGTTCCGGTTAGGTTTAGGGTTAGTGTTCGGGTTAGGGTTAGGGTTAGGTTTAGGTTTAGGGTTAGGGTTCGGGTTAGGGTTAGGTTAGGGTTAGGGTTAGGGTTAGGGTTCGGGTTAGGGTTAGGGTTAGTGTTCGAGTTAGGGTTAGGGTTCGGGTTAGGGTTAGGATTTAGGGTTAGGGTTAGGGTTAGGTTTAGTGTTCGGGTTAGGGTTAGGGTTCGGGTTAGGGTTCGGGTTTGGGTTGGGTATCGGGTAAGGTCTTAGGGTTCGGTTTCGGGTTAGGGTTAGGGTTAGGGTTCCGGTTAGGGTTAGGGTTAGGGTTCGGGTTAGGGTTAGGGTTAGGGTTAGGTTTCGGGTTAGGGTTAGGGTTAGGGTTCGGGTTAGGGTTCGGGTTAGGGTTAGGGTTAGGGTTAGGGTTCGGGTTAGGGTTAGGGTTCGGGTTAGGGTTCGGGTTAGGGTTCGGTTTAGGGTTCGGGTTAGGGTTAGGATTAGGGTTCGGGTTAGGGTTCGGGTTAGGGTTAGGGTTCGGGTTAGGGTTAGAGTTAGGGTTCGGGTTAGGGTTCGGGTTCGGGTTAGGTTTCGGGTTCGGTTTAGGGTTAGGGTTAGGGTTCGGGTTAGGGTTAGTTTTAGGGTTAGGGTTCGGGTTAGGGTTAGGGTTAGGGTTCGGGTTAGGGTTAGGGTTAGGTTTCGGGTTAGGGTTCGGTTTAGGGTTCGGGTTAGGGTTAGGGTTAGGGTTAGGGTTAGGGATCGGTTTAGGGTTATGTTTCGGGTTAGGGCTAGGGTTCGGTTTAGGGTTATGGTTAGGGTTCGGGTTCGGGTTTGGGTTAGGATTAGGGTTCGGGTTCGGTTTAGGGTTAGGGTTCGGTTTAGGGTTCGGGTTCGGGTTAGGGTTAGGGGTTTAGGGTTCCGGTTAGGGTTAGGGTTAGGTTTCGGGTTAGGTTTAGGGTTTGGGTTAGGGTTAGGTTTCGGTTTAGGGTTAGGGTTAGGGTTAGGGTTCGGGTTAGGGTTAGGGTTAGGGTTCGGGTTAGGGTTCGGGTTAGGGTTAGGTTTAGGGTTCGGGTTAGTGTTCGGGTTAGGGTTCGGGTTAGGGTTCGGGTTAGGGTTAGGGTTCGGGTTCGGGTTAGGTTTAGGGTTCGGTTTAGGGTTAGGGTTAGATTTCGGTTTAGGGTTCGGGTTCGGGTTAGGGTTAGTGTTAGGTTTCGGGTTAGGGTTATGGTTAGGGTTAGGTTTAGGTTTAGGGTTCGGGTTAGGGTTAGGTTTCGGGTTAGGGTTAGGGTTAGGTTTAGGTTTAGGGTTCGGGTTAGGGTTAGGGTTTGGGTTAGGGTTAGGGTTCGGGTTAGGGTTAGGGTTAGTGTTCGAGTTAGGGTTAGGGTTCGTGTTAGGGTTAGGGGTTAGGGTTAGGGTTTGGGTTAAATTTAGGGTTAGTGTTCGGGTTAGGGTTAGGGTTAGGGTTAGGTTTCGGGTTAGGGTTAGGTTTAGGGTTAGGGTTCCGGTTAGGGTTAGGGTTATGGTTTGGGTTCGGGTTCGGGGTAAGATTAGGTTTTGGGTTCGGGTTAGGGTTCGGGTTCGGGTTCGGGATAGGGGTTAGGGTTAGGGTTAGTGTTAGGGTTAGGGTTCGGTTTCAGGTTAGGGTTAGGGTTAGTGTTCGGGTTAGGGTTTGGGTTAGGGTTAGGGTTAGGGTTCGGGTTAGTGTTAGGTCTACGGTTTGGGTTAGGGTTCGGGTAGGGTTCGGGTTCGGGTTAGGGTTCGTGTTCGGGTTAGGGTTAGGGTTAGGGTTCGGATTAGGTTTAGGGTTAGGGTTAGGGTTAGGGTTAGGGTTAGTGTAAGGGTTAGTGTTAGGGTTAGGGTTAGGGTTCGGGTTAGGGTTGGGGTTAGGGTTAGGGTTCGGGTTCGGGTTACGTTTTCGGCTTAGGTTTAGGGTTAGCGTTAGGGTTAGGGTTCGGGTTAGGGTTAGGGTTAGTGTTCGAGTTAGGGTTAGAGTTCGGGTTAGGGTTAGGGGTTGGGGTTAGATTTAGGGTTAGGCTTAGGGTTGGTGTTCGGGTTAGGGTTTGGGTTAGGTTTAGGGTTTGGGTTAGGGCTAGGGTTAGGTTTAGGGTTAGGGTTAGGTTTCGGGTTAGAGTTAGGGTTAGGGTTAGGGTTCGGGTTAGGTTTAGGGTTAGGTTTAGGTTTCGGGTTAGTGTTAGGTTTAGGTTTAGAGTTAGGGTTTGGGTTAGGGTTAGGGTTAGGGTTCGGGTTAGGGTTAGGTTTAGGGTTAGGGTTAGGGTTAGTTTTCGGGTTAGGGTTAGGGATAGGATTCGGGTTAGGGTTAGGGTTAGGGTTCGGGTTAGGGTTAGGGTTCGGGTTAGGGTTAGGTTTAGGTTTCGGGTTAGGGTTAGGGTTAGGGTTCGGGTTAGGTTTAGGGTTCGGGTTCGGGTTTGGGTGAGGGTTCGGGTTCCGGGTTAGTGTTCGGGTTCGGGTTTGGGTTAGGGTTCGGGTTAGGGTTAGGGCTAGTGTTCGGGTTAGGGTACGGGTTAGGGTTAGTGTTAGGGTTCGGTTTAGGTTTCGGGTTAGGGTTCGGGTTAGGGTTCGGGTCCGGGTTAGGGTTCGGGTTCGGGTTAGAGTTCGGGTTAGGTTTAGGGTTAGGTTTAGGGTTTGGGTTCGGGTTCGGGTTAGGGTTAGGGTCAGGGTTCGGATTAGGGTTAGGGTTAGGGTTAGGGTTAGGTTTTGGGTTAGGTTTCGGGTTAGGGTTAGGGTTAGGGTTAGGGTTCGGTTTAGGGTTCGTGTTAAGGTTCGGGTTAGGGTTAGGGATAGGGTTCGGGTTAGGGTTCGTGTTAGAGTTCGGGTTAGATGTCGGGTTAGGGTTACGGTTAGGGTTAGGCTTCGGGTTCGGGTTAGGGTTATCGTTAGGGTTAGAGTTAGGGTTAGGGTTCGGGTTCGGGGTTAGGGTTAGGGTTATGGTTCGGGTTAGGGTTCGGGTTAGGTTTAGGATTCGGGTAAGGGCTTAGGGTTTGGGTTCGGGTTAGGGTTAGGGTTAGTGTTCCGGTTAGGGTTAGGGTTAGGGTTCGGGTTAGGTTTAGGGTTAGGGTTAGGGTTAGGGTTCGGGTTAGGGTTAGGGTTAGGGTTAGGTTTCGGGTTAGGGTTAGGGTTAGGGTTAGGGTTCGGGTTAGGGTTATGGTTATGGTTTGGGTTCGGGTTCGGGGTAAGGTTAGGGTTTGGGTTCGGGTTAGAGTTCGGGTTCGGGTTCGGGATAGGGGTTAGGGTTAGGGTTAGGATTAGGGTTAGGGTTCGGGTTAGGGTTTGGGTTAGGGTTAGGGTTAGGATTCGGGTTAGTGTTAGGGCTAGGGTTTGGGTTAGGGTTCGGGTTAGAGTTCGGTTTCGGGTTAGGGTTCGGGTTCGGGTTATCGTTAGGGTTAGGGTTCGGATTAGGGTTAGGGTTAGGGTTAGGGTTAGGGTTAGGGTTAGGGTTAGTGTAAGGGTTAGTGTTAGGGTTAGGGCTAGGGTTAGGGTTAGGGTTAGGGTTAGGTTTAGTGTTAGGGTTCGGGTTTGGGTTAGGGTTAGGGTTAGGGTTAGGGTTCGGGTTAGGGTTAGGGTTCGGGTTAGGGTTAGGGTTAGGTTTAGGTTTAGGGTTAGGGTTTGGGTTAGGGTTAGGGTTAGGGTTCGGGTTAGGGTTAGGTTTAGGGTTAGGGTTAGGGTTAGTGTTCGGGTTAGGGTTAGGGATAGGATTCGGGTTAGGGTTAGGTTTAGGGTTCGGGTTAGGGTTAGGGTTCGGGTTAGGGTTAGGTTTAGGTTTCGGGTTAGGGTTAGGGTTAGGGTTCGGGTTAGGGTTAGGGTTCGGGTTCGGGTTTGGGTTAGGGTTCGGGTTAGGGTTAGGGCTAGGGTTCGGGTTAGGGTACGGGTTAGGGTTAGTGTTAGGGTTCGGTTTAGGTTTCGGGTTAGGGTTCGGGTTAGGGTTCGGGTTAGGTTTCGGGTTATGGTTAGGGTTCGGGTTAGGGTTAGGTTTAGGGTTCGCGTTAGGATTCGGGTCCGGGTTAGGGTTCGGGTTCGGGTTAGATTTCGGGTTAGGTTTAGGGTTAGGTTTAGGGTTAGGGTTCGGGTTCGGGTTAGGGTTAGGGTTAGGGTTCGGATTAGGGTTAGGGTTAGGGTTAGGGTTAGGTTTTGGGTTAGGGTTCGGGTTAGGGTTAGGGTTAGGGTTAGGGTTCGGTTTAGGGTTCGTGTTAAGGTTCGGGTTAGTGTTAGGGATAGGGTTCGGGTTAGGGTTCGTGTTAGAGTTCGGGTTAGGTGTCGGGTTAGGGTTACGGTTAGGGTTAGGCTTCGGGTTCGGGTTAGGGTTATCGTTAGGGTTAGAGTTAGGGTTAGGGTTCGGGTTCGGGGTTAGGGTTAGGGTTATGGTTCGGGTTAGGGTTCGGGTTAGGTTTAGGATTCGGGTAAGGACTTAGGGTTCGGGTTCGGGTTAGGGTTAGGGTTAGGGTTCGGGTTCGGGTTACGTTTTAGGGTTAGGTTTAGGGTTAGGGTTAGGGTTAGGGTAGGGGTTAGGGTTAGTGTTAGGTTTCGGGTTAGGGTTAGGGTTCGGGTTAGGGTTAGGGTTCGGGTTCGGGTTAGAGTTATTTTTAGGCTTAGGGTTATGGTTCGGGTAGGGTTCGGGTTAGGGTTAGGGTTAGGGTTCGTGTTAGGGTTAGGGGTAGTGTTAGGGTTAGGGTTAGGGTTAGGTTTCGGGTTATGGTTACGGTTAGGGTTCGGGTTCGGGTTAGGGTTAGGGTTAGGTTTCGAGTTAGTGTTCGGGTTAGGGTTAGGGATAGGATTCGGGTTAGGGTTAGGGTTAGTGTTCGGGTTAAGTTTAGGGTTCGGGTTAGGGTTAGGTTTAGGTTTCGGGTTAGGGTTAGGGTTAGGGTTCGGGTTAAGGTTAGGGTTCGGGTTTGGGTTAGGGTTAGGGTTCGGGTTCGGGTTAGTGTACGGGTTCGGGTTCGGGTTAGGGTTAGGGTTTGGGTTAGGGTTAGTGTTCGGTTTAGGGTTAGGGTTAGGGTTCGGGTTCGGGTTAGGGTTAGGGTTAGTGTTAGGTTTAGGGTTAGGATTCGAGTTAGGGTTCGGGTTCGGGTTAGGGTTAGGTTTCGGGTTAGGGTTAGGGTTAGGGTTAGGGTTAGGTTTAGGTTTAGGGTTAGGGTTCGGGTTAGGGTTAGGTTAGGGTTAGGGTTAGGGTTAGGGTTCGGGTTCGGGTTAGGGTTAGGGTTAGTGTTAGGTTTAGGGTTAGGATTCGAGTTAGGGTTCGGGTTCGGGTTAGGGTTAGGTTTCGGGTTAGGGTTAGGGTTAGGGTTAGGGTTAGGTTTAGGTTTAGGGTTAGGGTTCGGGTTAGGGTTAGGTTAGGGTTAGGGTTAGGGTTAGGGTTCGGGTTAGGGTTAGGGTTAGTGTTCGAGTTAGGGTTAGGGTTCGGGTTAGGGTTAGGATTTAGGGTTAGGGTTAGGGTTAGGGTTAGTGTTCGGGTTAGGGTTAGGGTTAGGGTTAGGGTTAGGGTTAGGTTTCGGATTCGGGGTTAGCGTTAGGCTTAGGGTTCGGGTTAGGTTTCGGGTTAGGTTTAGGATTCGGGTAAAGGCTTAGGGTTCGGGTTCGGTTTAGGGTTAGGGTTAGGGTTCCGGTTAGGTTTAGGGTTAGTGTTCGGGTTAGGGTTAGGGTTAGGGTTAGGGTTCGGGTTAGGGTTCGGGTTAGGGTTAGGGTTAGGGTTA
>JAVLSZ010000062.1:435000-437500 GCA_032313775.1 Urocyon cinereoargenteus | reverse complement strand
GGTTAGGGTTAGGGTTAGGGTTAGGGTTGGGTTTAGGGTTAGGGTTATGGTTACTGTTAGGGTTCGGGTTAGTGTTAGCGTTATGGTTTGGGTTCGGGTTCGGGGTAAGGTTAGGGTTCGGGTTCGGTTTAGGGTTCGGGTTCGGGTTAGGGGTTAGAGTTAGGGTTAGGGTTAGGTTAGGGTTCGGTTTAGGGTTAGGGTTCGGGTTAGGGTTAGGGTTAGGGTTAGGGTTAGGGTTCGGGTTATTGTTAGGGTTTGTGTTCGAGTTAGGGTTAGGGTTCGGGTTAGGGTTAGGGGTTAGTTTTAGTGTTAGGGTTAGGGTTAGGGCTAGTGTTCGGGTTAGGGTTAGGGTTAGGGATAGGGTTGTGGTTAGGGTTAGAGTTATGGTTACTGTTAGGGTTCGGGTTAGGGTTAGCGTTATGGTTTGGGTTCGGGTTCGGGGTAAGGTTAGGGTTCGGGTTCGGTTTAGGGTTCGGGTTCGGGTTCGGGTTAGGTGTTAGAGTTAGTGTTAGGGTTAGGTTAGGGTTCGGGTTAGGGTTAGGGTTCGGGTTAGGGTTCGGGTTTGGGTTAGGTATCGGGTAAGGGCTTAGGTTTCGGGTTCGGGTTAGGGTTAGGTTTAGGGTTCCCGTTAGGGTTAGGGTTAGGGTTCGGGTTCGGGTTAGGGTTAGGGTTCGGGTTAGGGTTAGGGTTAGATTTCGGTTTAGGGTTCGGTTTCGGGTTAGGGTTAGGGTTAGTGTTCGGGTTAGGGTTATGGTTAGGGTTAGGGTTAGGGTTAGGTTTAGGGTTCGGGTTAGGGTTAGGTTTCGGGTTAGGGTTAGGGTTAGGTTTAGTGTTAGGGTTCGGGTTAGGGTTAGGGTTTGGGTTAGGGTTAGGTTTCGGGTTAGGGTTAGGGTTAGTGTTCGAGTTAGGGATAGGGTTCGTGTTAGGGTTAGGGGTTAGGGTTAGGGTTTGGGTTAGGGTTAGGGTTAGTGTTCGGGTTAGGGTTAGGGTTAGGGTTAGGTTTCGGGTTAGGGTTAGGGTTAGGGTTAGGGTTCGGGTTAGGGTTAGGGTTATGGTTTGGGTTCGGGTTCGGGGTAAGGTTAGGGTTCGGGTTCGGGTTAGGGTTCGGGTTCGTGTTCGGGATAGGGGTTAGGGTTAAGGTTAGTGTTCGGGTTAGGGTTCGGTTTCGGGTTAGCGTTAGGGTTAGGGTTAGGGTTCGGGTTAGGGTTTGGGTTAGGGTTAGGTTTAGGGTTCGGGTTAGTGTTAGGGCTAGATTTCGGATTAGGGTTCGGGTTAGGGTTCGGGTTCGGGTTAGGTTTAGGGTTAGGGTTAGGGTTCGGGTTAGGGTTAGGTTTAGCGTTAGGGTTAGGTTAGTGTTCGGGTTAGGGTTAGGGATAGGATTCGGGTTAGGTTAGGGTTAGGGTTCGGGTTAGGGTTAGGGTTCGGGTTAGGGTTAGGTTTAGGGTTCGGGTTAGGGTTAGGGTTAGGGTACGGTTTAGGGTTAGGGTTCGGGTCCGGGTTAGGGTTAGGGTTCGGTTTCTTGTTAGGGTTCCGGTTTGGGTTAGGGCTTGGGTTAGGGTTAGGTTTACGGTTAGGGTTCGGGTTAGGGTTAGATTTCGGGTTCGGGTTCGGGTTAGGTTTAGGGTTAGGGTTCGGGTTAGGGTTCGGGTTAGGGTTAGGGTTAGGGTTAGGGTTCGGGTTAGGGTTAGGGTTAGGGTTAGGGTTAGTTTTAGGGTTCGGATTAGGGTTAGGGGTAGGGTTCGGGTTAGGGTTAGGGGTTAGGGTTAGGGTTTGGGTTAGGGTTAGGGTTAGTGTTCGGGTTAGGGTTAGGGTTAGGGTGAGGGTTCGGGTTAGGGTTAGGGTTAGGGTTAGGGTTAGGGTTCGGGTTAGGGTTAGGGTTAGGGTTCGGGTTAGGGTTCGGGTTAGGGTTAGGGTTAGGTTTAGGGTTCGGATTAGGGTTAGGGTTAGGGTTCGGGTTAGGGTTAGGATTTAGGGTTAGGGTTTGGGTTAGGGTTAGGGTTAGTGTTCGGGTTAGGGTTAGGTTTAGGGTTAGGGTTCGGGTTAGGGTTAGGGTTAGGGTTAGGGTTAGGGTTAGGATTAGGGTTAGGGTTAGTGTTCGAGTTAGGGTTAGGGTTCAGGTTAGGGTTAGGGGTTAGGGTTTGGGTTGGGTTAGGTTTAGGTTAGTGTTCGGGTTAGGTTTAGGGTTAGGGTTAGGTTTCTGGTTAGGTTTACGGTTAGGATTAGGGTTAGGGTTCGGGTTAGGGTTAGGTTTATGGTTTGGGTTCGGGTTCGGGGTAAGGTTAGGGTTCGGGTTCGGGTTAGGGTTCGGGTTCGGGTTCCGGATAGGGGTTAGGGTTAGGGTTAGTGTTAGGGTTAGGGTTCGGGTTCGGGTTAGGGTTAGGTTTAGTGTTAGGGTTCGGGTTAGGGTTTGGGTTAGGGTTAGGGTTAGGGTTCGGGTTAGGGTTAGGGTTCGGGTTAGGGTTAAGTTTAGGTTTAGGTTTAGGGTTAGGGTTCGGGTTAG
>JAVLSZ010000062.1:415000-425000 GCA_032313775.1 Urocyon cinereoargenteus | reverse complement strand
TTAGGGTTAGGGTTCGGGTTAGGTTAGGTTTAGTGTTCGGGTTAGGGTTAGGGTTAGGTTTAGGGTTCGGGTTAGGGTTAGGGTTAGGGTTCGTGTTAGGGTTAGGGTTAGGGTTAGGGTTCGGGTTAGTGTTCGGGTTAGGGTTAGGGATAGGATTCGTGTTAGGGTTAGGGTTAGGGTTCGGGTTAGGGTTAGGGTTCGGGTTAGGGTTAGGTTTAGATTTCGGGTTAGGTTTAGGGTTAGGGTTCGGGTTTGGGTTAGGGTTCGGGTTAGGGTTATGGTTAGGTTTAGGTTTAGGGTTAGGTTTAGGGTTCGGGTTCAGGTTAGGGTTAGGGTTAGGGTTAGGGTTAGGTTTAGGGTTAGGGTTCGGGTTAGGGTTAGGGTTAGGGTTATTGTTAGTGTTCGGGTTAGGGTTAGGGTTAGTGTTCGAGTTAGTTTTAGGGTTCGGGTTAGGGTTAGGGGTTAGGGTAAGGGTTTGGGTTAGGGTTAGGGTTAGTGTTCGGGTTAGCGTTAGGGTTAGGGTTAGGGTTCGGGTTAGGGTTAGGGGTAGGGTTAGTCTTAGGGTTAGGGTTCGGGTTAGGGTTAGGGTTAGTTTTAGGGTTCGGGTTAGGGTTCGGGTTAGGGTTCGGGTTCGGGTTAGTGTTCGGTTTCGGGGTAGGGTTAGGGTTAGGGTTCGGATTAGGCTTAGGTTTAGGGTTAGGGTTAGGGTTAGGGTTCGGGTTAGAGTTCGGGTTAGGGTTAGGGTTAGGGTTAGGGTTAGGGTTATGGTTAGGTTTAGGGTTAGGGTTCGGGTTCGGGTTAGGGTTAGGTTTAGGGTTAGGGTTCGGGTTCGAGTTAGGGTTAAGGTTAGGTTTAGGGTTAGGGTTAGAATTCGTGTTAGGGTTCGGGTTAGGGTTAGGGTTAGGGTTCGGGTAAGGGTTAGGGTTAGGGTTAGGGTTAGGGTTCAGGTTAGGGTTAGGGTTAGGGTTCGGGTTAGGGTTAGGGTTAGGGTTCGGGTTAGGGTTAGGGTTAGGGTTAGGGTTCGGGTTAGTGTTCGGGTTAGGGTTAGGGTTAGGGTTCGGGTTAGGGTTAGGACTAGGGTTCGGGTTAGGGTTCGGGTTAGGGTTCGGGTTCGGGTTAGGGTTCGGGTTCAAGTTAGGGTTAGGGTTAGGGTTCGGAATAGGGTTAGGGTTAGGGTTAGGGTTAGGGTTAGGGTTAGGGTTAGGGTTAGGGTTTGGTTTAGGGTTAGGGTTCGGGTTAGGGTTAGGGTTAGGGTTAGGGTTCGGGTTAGGGTTAGGGTTAGTGTTCGAGTTAGGGTTAGGTTTCGGGTTAGGGTTAGGGGTTAAGGTTAGGGTTTGGGTTAGGGTTAGGGTTAGTGTTCGGGTTAGGGTTAGGGTTAGGGTTAGGGTTCGGGTTAGGGTTAGGGTTAGGGTTAGGTTTAGGGTTCGGATTAGGGTTAGGGTTAGTGTTGGAGTTAGGTTTAGAGTTCGGGTTAGGGTTAGGGTTAGGGTTCGGGATAGCGTTTGGGTTAGTGTTAGGGTTAGGGTTCGGGTTAGGGTTAGGGTTAGGGTTCGGGTTAGGGTTAGGTTTAGGGTTCGGGTTAGGGTTAGGGTTAGGTTTAGGGTTCGGGTTAGGGTTAGGGTTAGGGTTCGTGTTAGGGTTAGGTTTAGGGTTAGGGTTCGGGTTAGTGTTCGGGTTAGGGCTAGGGATAGGATTCGTGTTAGTGTTAGGGTTAGGGTTCGGGTTAGGGTTAGGGTTCGGGTTAGGGTTAGGTTTAGGTTTCGGGTTAGGGTTAGGCTTAGGGTTCGGGTTTGGGTTAGGGTTCGGGTTAGGGTTATGGTTAGGTTAAGTTTTAGGGTTAGGTTTAGGGTTCGGGTTCAGGTTAGGGTTAGGGTTAGGGTTAGGGTTAGGGTTAGGTTTAGGGTTAGGGTTCGGTTTAGGGTTAGGGTTAGGGTTAGGGTTAGGGTTCGGGTTAGGGTTAGGGTTAGTGTTCGAGTTAGTTTTAGGGTTCGGGTTAGGGTTAGGGGTTAGGGTAAGGGTTTGGGTTAGGGTTAGGGTTAGTGTTCGGGTTAGGGTTAGGGTTAGGGTTAGGGTTCGGGTTAGGGTTAGGGGTAGGGTTAGTCTTAGGGTTAGGGTTCGGGTTAGGGTTAGGGTTAGTTTTAGGGTTCGGGTTAGGGTTAGGGTTAGGGTTCGGGTTAGGGTTAGGGTTCGGGTTAGGGTTAGGAGTTAGGGTATGGGTTAGGGTTAGGGTTAGGGTTAGTGTTCGGGTTAGGGTTAAGGTTAGGGTTAGGGTTCGGATTCGGTGTTAGCGTTAGGGTTAGGGTTCGGGTTAGGGTTCGGGTTAGGTTTAGGATTCGGGTAAAGGCTTAGGGTTCGGGTTCGGTTTAGGGTTAGGGTTAGGGTTCCGGTTAGGGTTAGGGTTAGGGTTCGGGTTATAGTTAGGGTTAGGGTTAGGCTTAGGGTTCGGGTTAGGTTTAGGGTTAGGGTTCGGGTTAGGGTTCTGGTTAGGGTTAGGGTTAGGGTTAGGGTTAGGGTTCGGGTTAGGGTTAGTGTTCGGGTTAGGGTTAGGGTTAGGGTTAGTGTTAGGGTTAGGGTTAGGGTTCGGGTTAGGGTTCGGTTTCGGGTTAGGGTTCGGGTTCGATTTAGGGTTAGGGTTAGGGTTTGGGTTAGGGTTAGGGTTAGGGTTAGGGTTAGGGTTCGGGTTAGGGTTAGGGTTAGGGTTCGGTTTAGGGTTCGGGTTAGGGTTAGGGTTAGGGTTCGGGTTAGGGTTCGGGTTAGGGTTCGGGTTCGGGATAGGGTTCGGTTAGGTTTCGGGTTAGGGTTGGGGTTAGGGTTAGGGTTAGGGTTAGGGTTAGGGTTCGGGTTATTGTTAGCGTTAGTGTTCGAGTTAGGGTTAGGGTTCGGGTTAGGGTTAGGGGTTAGTGTTAGTGTTAGGGTTAGGGTTAGGGCTAGTGTTCAGGTTAGGGTTAGGTTTAGGGTTAGGGTTGGGTTTAGGGTTAGGGTTATGGTTACTGTTAGGGTTCGGGTTAGGGTAGCGTTATGGTTTGGGTTCGGGTTCGGGGTAAGGTTAGGGTTCGGGTTCGGTTTAGGGTTCGGGTTCGGGTTCGGGTTAGGGGTTAGAGTTAGGGTTAGGGTTAGGTTAGGGTTCGGGTTAGGGTTAGGGTTCGGGTTAGGGTTAGGGTTAGGGTTAGGGTTAGTGTTCGGGTTATTGTTAGGGTTAGTGTTCAAGTTAGGGTTAGGGTTCGGGTTAGGGTTAGGGGTTAGTTTTAGTGTTAGGGTTAGGGTTAGGGCTAGTGTTCGGGTTAGGGTTAGGGTTAGGGATAGGGTTGTGGTTAGGGTTAGGGTTATGGTTACTGTTAGGGTTCGGGTTAGGGTTAGCGTTATGGTTTGGGTTCGGGTTCGGGGTAAGGTTAGGGTTCGCGTTCGGTTTAGGGTTCGGGTTCGGGTTCGGGTTAGGGGTTAGAGTTAGGGTTAGGGTTAGGTTAGGGTTCGGGTTAGGGTTAGGGTTCGGGTTAGGGTTCGGGTTTGGGTTAGGTATCGGGTAAGGGCTTAGGGTTCGGGTTCGGGTTAGGGTTAGGTTTAGGGTTCCCGTTAGGGGTAGGGTTAGGGTTCGGGTTCGTGTTAGGGTTAGGGTTCGGGTTAGGGTTAGGGTTAGATTTCGGTTTAGGGTTCGGTTTCGGGTTAGGGTTAGGGTTAGGGTTCGGGTTAGGGTTATGGTTAGGGTTAGGGTTAGGGTTAGGTTTAGGGTTCGGGTTAGGGTTAGGTTTCGGGTTAGGGTTAGGGTTAGGTTTAGTGTTAGGGTTCGGGTTAGGGTTAGGGTTTGGGTTAGGGTTAGGGTTCGGGTTAGGGTTAGGGTTAGTGTTCGAGTTAGGGATAGGGTTCATGTTAGGGTTAGGGGTTAGTGTTAGGGTTTGGGTTAGGGTTAGGGTTAGTGTTCGGGTTAGGGTTAGGGTTAGGGTTAGGGTTAGGGTTAGGTTTAGGTTTCGGTTTAGGGTTCGGGTTCGGGTTAGGGTTAGGGTTAGGGTTCGGGTTAGGGTTATGGTTAGGGTTAGGGTTAGGGTTAGGTTTAGGGTTCGGGTTAGGGTTAGGGTTAGGGTTAGTGTTAGGGTTTGGTTTAGGGTTAGGGTTCGGGTTAGGGTTAGGGTTAGGGTTAGGGTTAGGGTTCGGGTTAGGGTTAGGGTTAGTGTTCGAGTTAGGGTTAGGGTTCGAGTTAGGGTTAGGGGTTAAGGTTAGGGTTTGGGTTAGGGTTAGGGTTAGTGTTCGGGTTAGGGTTATTGTTAGGGTTAGGGTTCGGGTTAGTGTTAGGGTTAGGGTTAGGGTTAGGGTTCGGATTAGGGTTAGGGTTAGTGTTCGAGTTAGGTTGAGGGTTCGGGTTAGGGTTAGGGTTAGTGTTCGGGATAGGGTTTGGGTTAGTGTTAGGGTTAGGGTTCGGGTTAGGGTTAGGGTTAGGGTTCGGGTTAGGGTTAGGTTTAGTGTTCGGGTTAGGGTTAGGGTTAGGTTTAGGGTTCGGGTTAGGGTTAGGGTTAGGGTTCGTGTTAGGTTTAGGGTTAGGGTTAGGGTTCGGGTTAGTGTTCGGGTTAGGGTTAGGGTTAGGGTTAGGGTTAGGGTTAGGGTATGGGTTAGGGTTAGGGTTAGGGTTATTGTTAGTGTTCGGGTTAGTGTTATGGTTAGTGTTCGAGTTAGTTTTAGGGTTCGGGTTAGGGTTAGGGGTTAGGGTAAGGGTTTGGGTTAGGGTTAGGGTTAGTGTTCGGGTTAGCGTTAGGGTTAGGGTTAGGGTTCGGGTTAGGGTTAGGGTAGGGTTAGTCTTAGAGTTAGGGTTCGGGTTAGGGTTAGGGTTAGTTTTAGGGTTCGGTTTAGGGTTCGGGTTAGGGTTCGGGTTCGGGTTAGGGTTCGGTTTCGGGTTAGGGTTAGGGTTAGGGTTCGGATTAGGCTTAGGTTTAGGGTTAGGGTTAGGGTTAGGGTTCGGGTTAGGGTTCGGGTTAGGGTTAGGGTTAGGTTTAGGGTTAGGGTTCGGGTTCGGGTTACGTTTTAGGGTTAGGTTTAGGGTTAGGGTTAGGGTTAGGGGTTAGGGTTAGGGTTAGGGTTAGGGTTAGGGTTAGGGTTCGGGTTCGGGTTAGGGATAGGGTTCGAGTTAGGGTTAAGGTTAGGTTTAGGGTTAGGGTTAGAATTCAGGTTAGGGTTCGGGTTAGGGTTAGGGTTAGGGTTCGTGTAAGGGTTAGGGTTAGGGTTAGGGTTAGGGTTCAGGTTAGGGTTAGGGTTAGGGTTCGGGTTAGGGTTAGGGTTAGGGTTAGGGTTCGGGTTAGGGTTAGGGTTAGGGTTAGGGTTCGGGTTAGTGTTCGGGTTAGTGTTACGATAGGATTTGGGTTAGGGTTCGGGTTAGGGTTCGGGTTAGCGTTAGGGTTCGGGTTAGGGTTAGGTTTAGGTTTCGGGTTAGGGTTAGGGTTAGGGTTCGGCTTAGGGTTAGGGTTCGGGTTCGGGTTAGGGTTAGGGTTCGGGTTCGGGTTAGGGTTCGGATTTGGGTTAGGGTTTGGGTTAAGGTTAGGTTTACGGTTAGGTTTTGGGTTAGGGTTAGTGTTCGGGTTCGGGTTCGGGTTAGAGTTAGGGTTCGGGTTAGGGTTAGGGTTCGGGTTAGGGTTAGGGTTCGGGTTCGGGTAAGGGTTAGGGTTAGGGTTAGGTTTAGGGTTCGGATTAGGGTTAGGGGTAGGGTTCGGGTTAGGGTTCGGGTTCGGGATAGGGTTAGTGTTAAGTTTAGGGTTAGGGTTCGGGTTAGGGTTAGGGTTAGGGTTAGGTTTAGGGGTTATGGTTAGTGTTAGTGTTCGGGTTAGGTTTAGGGTTAGGTTTCGGGTAAGGTTCGGGTTAGGGTTAGGATTCGGGTAAGGGGTTAGGGGTCGGGTTCGGGTTAGGGTTAGGGTTAGGGTTCCGGTTAGGGTTAGGGTTCGGGTTAGAGTTAGGGTTAGGTTTAGGGTTAGGGTTAGGGTTCGGGTTCGGGTTAAGGTTAGGGTTTGGTTTAGGGTTAGGGTTAGGGTTCGAGTTAGGGTTAGGGTTCGGGTTAGGGTTAGGGTTAGGGTTAGGGTTAGGGTTCGGGTTAGGGTTAGGTTTAGGGTTAGGGTTCGGGTTAGGGTTAGGCTTAGGGTTAGGGTTAAGGTTCGGGTTAGGGTTACGGTTAATCTTTTGGGATGGGGTTCGGTGTAGGGTTAGGTTTCGGGTTCGGGTTAGGGTTGGGGTTCGGGTTAGGGGTTAGGGTTCGGGTTAGTGTTAGGGTTAGGGTTCGGGTTAGGGTTAGGGTTAGGGTTAGGATTAGGGTTAGGTTTCGGGTTAGGGTTTGGGGTAGGGTTATGGTTAGGATTCGGGTTAGGGTTAGGGTTAGGGTTCGGGTAAGGGTTCGGTTTAGCGTTAGGGTTAGGATTCGGATTAGGGTTCGGTTTAGGTTTCGGGTTAGGGTTCGGGTAAGGGTTCGGGTTAGGGTTCGGTTTAGGGTTAGGGTTTGAGTTAGGGTTAGGGTTAGTGTTCGGGTTAGGGATAGGGTTAGGGTTAGGGTTCGGGTTAGGGTTAGGTTTAGGTTTCGGGTTAGGGTTCGGGTTAGGGTTAGGGTTTGGGTTAGGGTTCGGATTACGGTTAGGGTTCGGTTTAGGGTTAGGTTTAGGGTTAGGGTTCGGGTTAGGGTTAGGGTTAGTGTTCGAGTTAGGGTTAGGTTTCGGGTTAGGGTTAGGGGTTAGGGTTAGGGTTTGGGATAGGGTTAGGGTTAGTGTTCGGGTTAGGGTTAGGGTTAGGTTTCGGGTTAGGGTTAGGGTTAGGGTTAGGGTTAGGGTTCGGGTTAGGGTTAGGGTTATGTTTTGGGTTCGGTTTCGGGGTAAGGTTAGGGTTCGTGTTCGGGTTAGGGTACGGGTTCGGGTTCGTGATAGGGGTTAGGTTTAGGGTTAGTGTTAGGGTTAGGGTGCGGGTTCGGGTTCGAGTTAGGGTTAGGTTTAGGGTTCGGGTTAGGGTTTGGGTTAGGGTTAGGGTTAGGGTTCGGGTTAGGGTTAGGGCTAGGGTTCGGGTTAGGGTTCGGGTTAGGGTTCGGGTTCGGGTTAGGGTTCGGGTTCGGGTTAGGGTTAGGGTTAGTGTTCGGAATAGGGTTAGGGTTAGGGTTAGGGTAAGGGTTAGGGTTCGGGTTAGGGTTCGGGTTAGGGTTAGGGTTAGGGTTAGGGTTAGGTTTAGGGTTAGGGTTCGGGTTCGGGTTAGGGTTAGGGTTAGGGTTAGGGTTCGGGTTCGGGTTACGTTTTGGGGTTAGGTTTAGGGTTAGGGTTAGGGTTAGGGTTAGGGGTTAGGGTTAGGGTTAGGGTTCGGGTTAGGGTTAGGGTTCGGGTTAGGGTTAGGGTTAGGTTTAGGGTTAGGGTTAGGTTTCGGATTAGGGTTCGGGTTAGGGTTAGGGTTCGGGTTCGGGTTAGGGTTAGGGTTAGGGTTAGGGTTCGGTTTAGGGTTAGGTTTAGGTTTCGGGTTAGGGTTAGGGTTAGGGTTAGGGTTCGGGTTAGGGTTAGGGTTAGGGTTCGGAATAGGGTTAGGGTTAGGGTTAGGGTAAGGGTTAGGGTTCGGGTTAGGGTTCAGGTTAGGGTTAGGGTTAGGGTTAGGTTTAGGGTTAGGGTTCGGGTTCGGGTTCGGTTTAGGGTTAGGGTTAGGGTTAGGGTTCGGGTTCGGGTTACGTTTTAGGGTTAGGTTTAGGGTTATGGTTAGGGTTAGGGTTAGGGGTTAGGGTTAGGGTTAGGGTTAGGGTTCGGGTTAGGGTTAGGGTTCGGGTTAGGGTTAGGGTTAGGTTTAGGGTTAGGGTTAGGTTTCAGGTTAGGGTTCGGGTTAGGGTTAGGGTTAGGGTTCGGGTTAGGGTTAGGTTTAGGGTTAGGGTTAGGGTTCGGTTAGGGTTAGTGTTAGGGTTCGGGTTAGGGTTAGGTTTAGGTTTCGGTTTAGGGTTCGGGTTCGGTTTAGGGTTAGGGTTAGGGTTCGGGTTAGGGTTATGGTTAGGGTAGGGTTAGGGTTAGGTTTAGGGTTCGGGTTAGGGTTAGGGTTAGGGTTAGGGTTAGGGTTAGGGTTTGGTTTAGGGTTAGGGTTCGGGTTAGGGTTAGGGTTAGGGTTAGGGTTCGGGTTAGGGTTAGGGTTAGTGTTCGAGTTAGGGTTAGGGTTCGGGTTAGGGTTAGGGGTTAAGTTTAGGGTTTGGGTTAGGGTTAGGGTTAGTGTTCGGGTTAGGGTTAGGGTTAGGGTTAGGGTTCGGGTTAGGGTTAGGGTTAGGGTTAGGTTTAGGGTTCGGATTAGGGTTAGGGTTGGTGTTGGAGTTAGGTTTAGGGTTCGGGTTAGGGTTAGGGTTAGGGTTCGGGATAGCGTTTGGGTTAGTGTTAGGGTTAGGGTTCGTGTTAGGGTTAGGGTTAGGGTTCGGGTTAGGGTTAGGTTTAGGGTTCGGGTTAGGGTTAGGGTTAGGTTTAGGGTTCGGGTTAGGGTTAGGGTTAGGGTTCGTGTTAGGGTTAGGGTTAGGGTTAGGGTTCGGGTTAGTGTTCGGGTTAGGGCTAGGGATAGGATTCGTGTTAGTGTTAGGGTTAGGGTTCGGGTTAGGGTTAGGGTTCGGGTTAGGGTTAGGTTTAGGTTTCGGGTTAGGGTTAGGGTTAGGGTTCGGGTTTGGGTTAGGGTTCGGGTTAGGGTTATGGTTAGGTTAAGTTTTAGGGTTAGGTTTAGGTTTCGGGTTCAGGTTAGGGTTAGGGTTAGGGTTAGGGTTAGGTTTAAGGTTAGGGTTCGGTTTAGGGTTAGGGTTAGGGTTAGGGTTAGGGTTCGGGTTAGGGTTAGGGTTAGTGTTCGAGTTAGTTTTAGGGTTCGGGTTAGGGTTAGGGGTTAGGGTAAGGGTTTGGGTTAGGGTTAGGGTTAGTGTTCTGGTTAGGGTTAGGGTTAGGGTTAGGGTTCGGGTTAGGGTTAGTGGTAGGGTTAGTCTTAGGGTTAGGGTTCGGGTTAGGGTTAGGGTTAGTTTTAGGGTTCGGGTTAGGGTTAGGGTTAGGGTTCGGGTTAGGGTTAGGGTTCGTGTTAGGGTTAGGGTTAGGTTTAGGGTTAGGGTTAGGGTTCGGGTTAGGGTTCGGGTTAGGGTTAGGGTTAGGGTTCGGGTTAGGGTTCGGGTTAGGGTTAGGGTTAGGTTTAGGGTTCGGAGTAGGGTTAGGGTTAGGGTTCGGTTTAGGGTTAGGGGTTAGGGTTAGGGTTTGGGTTAGGGTTAGGGTTAGTGTTCGGGTTAGGGTTAGGTTTCGGGTTAGGGTTCGGTTTAGGGTTAGGGTTAGGGTTAGGGTTAGGGTTAGGGTTAGGGTTAGGGTTCGGATTAGGGTTAGGGTTAGTGTTCGAGTTAGGGTTAGGGTTCAGGTTAGTGTTAGGGGTTAGGGTTAGGGTTTGGGTTAGGTTTAGGGTTAGTGTTCGGGTTAGGTTTAGGGTTAGGGTTAGGTTTCGGGTTAGGGTTAGGGTTAGGTTTAGGGTTAGGGTTCGGGTTAGGGCTAGGGATAGGATTCGTGTTAGGGTTAGGGTTAGGGTTCGGGTTAGGGTTAGGGTTCGGGTTAGGGTTAGGTTTAGGTTTCGGGTTAGGTTTAGGGTTAGGGTTCGGGTTTGGGTTAGGGTTCGGGTTAGGTTTATGGTTAGGTTTAGGTTTAGGGTTAGGTTTAGGGTTCGGGTTCAGGTTAGGGTTAGGGTTAGGGTTAGGGTTAGGTTTAGGGTTAGGGTTCGGGTTGGGGTTAGGGTTAGGGTTATTGTTAGTGTTCGGGTTAGGGTTAGGGTTAGTGTTCGAGTTAGTTTTAGGGTTCGGGTTAGGGTTAGGGGTTAGGGTAAGGGTTTGGGTTAGGGTTAGGGTTAGTGTTCGGGTTAGCGTTAGGGTTAGGGTTAGGGTTCGGGTTAGGGTTAGGGGTAGGGTTAGTCTTAGAGTTAGGGTTCGGGTTAGGGTTAGGGTTAGTTTTAGGGTTCGGGTTAGGGTTCGGGTTAGGGTTCGGGTTCGGGTTAGTGTTCGGTTTCGGGTTAGGGTTAGGGTTAGGGTTCGGAT
>JAVLSZ010000062.1:407500-410000 GCA_032313775.1 Urocyon cinereoargenteus | reverse complement strand
AGGGTTAGGGTTCGGGTTAGGGTTAGGGGTAAGTTTTAGTGTTAGGGTTAGGGTTAGGGCTAGTGTTCGGGTTAGGGTTAGGGATAGGGTTGTGGTTACGGTTAGGGTTATGGTTACTGTTAGGGTTCGGGTTAGGGTTAGCGTTATGGTTTGGGTTCGGGTTCGGG
This sequence comes from Urocyon cinereoargenteus, assembly GCA_032313775.1. Classification (NCBI taxonomy): domain Eukaryota; kingdom Metazoa; phylum Chordata; class Mammalia; order Carnivora; family Canidae; genus Urocyon; species Urocyon cinereoargenteus. Next base: position 409,833 of record JAVLSZ010000062.1, on the reverse strand, counting down.
GTACGGTTAGGGTTCGGGTTCGGTTTAGGGTTCGGGTTTGGGTTCGGGTTAGGGGTTAGAGTTAGGGTTAGGGTTAGGTTAGGGTTCGGGTTAGGGTTAGGGTTCGGGTTAGGGTTCGGGTTTGGGTTAGGTATCGGGTAAGGGCTTAGGGTTCGGGTTCGGGTTAGGGTTAGGTTTAGGGTTCCCGTTAGAGGTAGGGTTAGGGTTCGGGTTCGTGTTAGGGTTAGGGTTCGGGTTAGGGTTAGGGTTAGATTTCGGTTTAGGGTTCGGTTTCGGGTTAGGGTTAGGGTTAGGGTTCGGGTTAGGGTTATGGTTAGGGTTAGGGTTAGGGTTAGGTTTAGGGTTCGGGTTAGGGTTAGGGTTCGTGTTAGGGTTATGGTTAGGGTTAGGGTTAGGGTTAGGTTTAGGGTTCGGGTTAGGGTTAGGGTTAGGGTTAGTGTTAGGGTTTGGTTTAGGGTTAGGGTTCGGGTTAGGGTTAGGGTTAGGGTTAGGGTTAGGGTTCGGGTTAGGGTTAGGGTTAGTGTTCGAGTTAGGGTTAGGGTTCGAGTTAGGGTTAGGGGTTAAGGTTAGGGTTTGGGTTAGGGTTAGGGTTAGTGTTCGGGTTAGGGTTAGGGTTAGGGTTAGGGTTCGGGTTAGTGTTAGGGTTAGGGTTAGGGTTAGGGTTCGGATTAGGGTTAGGGTTAGTGTTCGAGTTAGGTTGAGGGTTCGGGTTAGGGTTAGGGTTAGGGTTCGGGATAGGGTTTGGGTTAGTGTTAGGGTTAGGGTTCGGGTTAGGGTTAGGGTTAGGGTTCGGGTTAGGGTTAGGTTTAGTGTTCGGGTTAGGGTTAGGGTTAGGTTTAGGGTTCGGGTTAGGGTTAGGGTTAGGGTTCGTGTTAGGGTTAGGGTTAGGGTTAGGGTTCGGGTTAGTGTTCGGGTTAGGGTTAGGGTTAGGTTTAGGGTTAGGGTTAGGGTATGGGTTAGGGTTAGGGTTAGGGTTATTGTTAGTGTTCGGGTTAGTGTTATGGTTAGTGTTCGAGTTAGTTTTAGGGTTCGGGTTAGGGTTAGGGGTTAGGGTAAGGGTTTGGGTTAGGGTTAGGGTTAGTGTTCGGGTTAGCGTTAGGGTTAGGGTTAGGGTTCGGGTTAGGGTTAGGGTAGGGTTAGTCTTAGAGTTAGGGTTCGGGTTAGGGTTAGGGTTAGTTTTAGGGTTCGGTTTAGGGTTCGGGTTAGGGTTCGGGTTCGGGTTAGGGTTCGGTTTCGGGTTAGGGTTAGGGTTAGGGTTCGGATTAGGCTTAGGTTTAGGGTTAGGGTTAGGGTTAGGGTTCGGGTTAGGGTTCGGGTTAGGGTTAGGGTTAGGTTTAGGGTTAGGGTTCGGGTTCGGGTTACGTTTTAGGGTTAGGTTTAGGGTTAGGGTTAGGGTTAGGGGTTAGGGTTAGGGTTAGGGTTAGGGTTAGGGTTAGGGTTCGGGTTCGGGTTAGGGATAGGGTTCGAGTTAGGGTTAAGGTTAGGTTTAGGGTTAGGGTTAGAATTCAGGTTAGGGTTCGGGTTAGGGTTAGGGTTAGGGTTCGTGTAAGGGTTAGGGTTAGGGTTAGGGTTAGGGTTCAGGTTAGGGTTAGGGTTAGGGTTCGGGTTAGGGTTAGGGTTAGGGTTCGGGTTAGGGTTAGGGTTAGGGTTAGGGTTCGGGTTAGTGTTCGGGTTAGTGTTACGATAGGATTTGGGTTAGGGTTCGGGATAGGGTTCGGGTTAGCGTTAGGGTTCGGGTTAGGGTTAGGTTTAGGTTTCGGGTTAGGGTTAGGGTTAGGGTTCGGCTTAGGGTTAGGGTTCGGGTTCGGGTTAGGGTTAGGGTTCGGGTTCGGGTTAGGGTTCGGATTTGGGTTAGGGTTTGGGTTAAGGTTAGGTTTACGGTTAGGTTTTGGGTTAGGGTTAGTGTTCGGGTTCGGGTTCGGGTTAGAGTTAGGGTTCGGGTTAGGGTTAGGGTTCGGGTTAGGGTTAGGGTTCGGGTTCGGGTAAGGGTTAGGGTTAGGGTTAGGTTTAGGGTTCGGATTAGGGTTAGGGGTAGGGTTCGGGTTAGGGTTCGGGTTCGGGATCGGGTTAGTGTTAAGTTTAGGGTTAGGGTTCGGGTTAGGGTTAGGGTTAGGGTTAGGTTTAGGGGTTATGGTTAGTGTTAGTGTTCGGGTTAGGTTTAGGGTTAGGTTTCGGGTAAGGTTCGGGTTAGGGTTAGGATTCGGGTAAGGGGTTAGTGGTCGGGTTCGGGTTAGGGTTAGGGTTAGGGTTCCGGTTAGGGTTAGGGTTCGGGTTAGAGTTAGGGTTAGGTTTAGGGTTAGGGTTAGGGTTCGGGTTCGGGTTAAGGTTAGGGT
>JAVLSZ010000062.1:397500-402500 GCA_032313775.1 Urocyon cinereoargenteus | reverse complement strand
TCGTGATAGGGGTTAGGTTTAGGGTTAGTGTTAGGGTTAGGGTGCGGGTTCGGGTTCGAGTTAGGGTTAGGTTTAGGGTTCGGGTTAGGGTTTGGGTTAGGGTTAGGGTTAGGGTTCGGGTTAGGGTTAGGGCTAGGGTTCGGGTTAGTGTTCGGGTTAGGGTTCGGGTTCGGGTTAGGGTTCGGGTTCGGGTTAGGGTTAGGGTTAGGGTACGGAATAGGGTTAGGGTTAGGGTTAGGGTAAGGGTTAGGGTTCGGGTTAGGGTTCGGGTTAGGGTTAGGGTTAGGGTTAGGTTTAGGGTTAGGGTTCGGGTTCGGGTTAGGGTTAGGGTTAGGGTTAGGGTTCGGGTTCGGGTTACGTTTTGGGGTTAGGTTTAGGGTTAGGGTTAGGGTTAGGGTTAGGGGTTAGGGTTAGGGTTAGGGTTCGGGTTAGGGTTAGGGTTCGGGTTAGGGTTAGGGTTAGGTTTAGGGTTAGGGTTAGGTTTCGGATTAGGGTTCGGGTTAGGGTTAGGGTTCGGGTTCGGGTTCGGGTTAGGGTTAGGGTTAGGGTTCGGTTTAGGGTTAGGTTTAGGTTTCGGGTTAGGGTTAGGGTTAGGGTTCGGGTTAGGGTTAGGGTTAGGGTTAGGGTTCGGGTTAGGGTTAGGGTTAGGGTTAGGGTTCGGAATAGGGTTAGGGTTAGGGTTAGTGTAAGGGTTAGGGTTCGGGTTAGGGTTCAGGTTAGGGTTAGGGTTAGGGTTAGGTTTAGGGTTAGGGTTCGGGTTCGGGTTAGGGTTAGGGTTAGGGTTAGGGTTCGGGTTCGGGTTACGTTTTAGGGTTAGGTTTAGGGTTAGGGTTAGGGTTAGGGTTAGGGTTTAGGGTTAGGGTTAGGGTTAGGGTTCGGGTTAGTGTTAGGGTTCGGGTTAGGGTTAGGGTTAGGTTTAGGGTTAGGGTTAGGTTTCAGGTTAGGGTTCGGGTTAGGGTTAGGGTTAGGGTTCGGGTTAGGGTTAGGTTTAGGGTTAGGGTTAGGGTTCGGTTAGGGTTAGTGTTAGGGTTCGGGTTAGGGTTAGGTTTAGGTTTCGGTTTAGGGTTCGGGTTCGGTTTAGGGTTAGGGTTAGGGTTCGGGTTAGGGTTATGGTTAGGGTAGGGTTAGGGTTAGGTTTAGGGTTCGGGTTAGGGTTAGGGTTAGGGTTAGGGTTAGGGTTTGGTTTAGGGTTAGGGTTCGGGTTAGGGTTAGGGTTAGGGTTAGGGTTCGGGTTAGGGTTAGGGTTAGTGTTCGAGTTAGGGTTAGGGTTCGGGTTAGGGTTAGGGGTTAAGTTTAGGGTTTGGGTTAGGGTTAGGGTTAGTGTTCGGGTTAGGGTTAGGGTTAGGGTTAGGGTTAGGGTTCGGGTTAGGGTTAGGGTTAGGGTTAGGTTTAGGGTTCGGATTAGGGTTAGGGTTGGTGTTGGAGTTAGGTTTAGGGTTCGGGTTAGGGTTAGGGTTAGGGTTCGGGATAGCGTTTGGGTTAGTGTTAGGGTTAGGGTTCGGGTTAGGGTTAGGGTTAGGGTTCGGGTTAGGGTTAGGTTTAGGGTTCGGGTTAGGGTTAGGGTTAGGTTTAGGGTTCGGGTTAGGGTTAGGGTTAGGGTTCGTGTTAGGGTTAGGGTTAGGGTTAGGGTTCGGGTTAGTGTTCGGGTTAGGGCTAGGGATAGGATTCGTGTTAGTGTTAGGGTTAGGGTTCGGGTTAGGGTTAGGGTTCGGGTTAGGGTTAGGTTTAGGTTTCGGGTTAGGGTTAGGGTTAGGGTTCGGGTTTGGGTTAGGGTTCGGGTTAGGGTTATGGTTAGGTTAAGTTTTAGGGTTAGGTTTAGGTTTCGGGTTCAGGTTAGGGTTAGGGTTAGGGTTAGGGTTAGGTTTAGGGTTAGGGTTCGGTTTAGGGTTAGGGTTAGGGTTAGGGTTAGGGTTAGGGTTCGGGTTAGGGTTAGGGTTAGTGTTCGAGTTAGTTTTAGGGTTCGGGTTAGGGTTAGGGGTTAGGGTAAGGGTTTGGGTTAGGGTTAGGGTTAGTGTTCTGGTTAGGGTTAGGGTTAGGGTTAGGGTTCGGGTTAGGGTTAGCGGTAGGGTTAGTCTTAGGGTTAGGGTTCGTGTTAGGGTTAGGGTTAGTTTTAGGGTTCGGGTTAGGGTTAGGGTTAGGGTTCGGGTTAGGGTTAGGGTTCGTGTTAGGGTTAGGGTTAGGTTTAGGGTTAGGGTTAGGGTTCGGGTTAGGGTTCGGGTTAGGGTTAGGGTTAGGGTTCGGGTTAGGGTTCGGGTTAGGGTTAGGGTTAGGTTTAGGGTTCGGAGTAGGGTTAGGGTTAGGGTTCGGTTTAGGGTTAGGGGTTAGGGGTAGGGTTTGGGTTAGGGTTAGGGTTAGTGTTCGGGTTAGGGTTAGGTTTCGGGTTAGGGTTCGGGTTAGGGTTAGGGTTAGGGTTAGGGTTAGGGTTAGGGTTCGGATTAGGGTTAGGGTTAGTGTTCGAGTTAGGGTTAGGGTTCAGGTTAGTGTTAGGGGTTAGGGTTAGGGTTTGGGTTAGGTTTAGGGTTAGTGTTCGGGTTAGGTTTAGGGTTAGGGTTAGGTTTCGGGTTAGGGTTAGGGTTAGGATTAGGGTTAGGGTTCGGGTTAGGGTTAGGTTTATGGTTTGGGTTCGGGTTCGGGGTAAGGTTAGGGTTCGGGTTCGGGTTAGGGTTCGGGTTCGGGTCGGGATAGGGGTTAGGGTTAGGGTTAGTGTTAGGGTTAGGGTTCGGGTTCGGGTTAGGGTTAGGTTTAGTGTTAGGGTTCGGGTTAGGGTTTGGGTTAGGGTTAGGGTTAGGGTTCGGGTTAGGGTTAGGGTTCGGGTTAGGGTTAAGTTTAGGTTTAGGTTTAGGGTTAGGGTTCGGGTTAGGGTTCGGGTTAGGGTTAGGGTTAGGTTTCGGGTTAGGGTTTGGGTTAGTGTTAGGGTTAGGGTTCGGGTTAGGGTTAGGGTTAGGGTTAGGGTTAGGGTTAGGGTTCGGGTTAGGGTTAGGGTTAGGGTTCGGGTTAGGGTTAGGGTTAGGTTTAGGGTTCGGTTTAGGGTTAGGGTTAGGGTTCGTGTTAGGGTTAGGGTTAGGGTTCGGGTTAGTGTTCGGGTTAGGGTTAGGGATAGGATTCGGGTGAGGGTTAGGGTTAGGGTTCGGGATAGCGTTAGGGTTCGGGTTAGGGTTAGGATTAGGTTTCGGGTTAGGGTTAGGGTTAGGGTTCGGGTTCGGGTTAGGGTTCGGGTTAGTGTTATGGTTAGGGTTAGGTTTAGGGTTAGGTTTAGGGTTCGGGTTCGGGTTAGGGTTAGGGTTAGGGTTAAGGTTAGGTTTAGTGTTAGGGTTCGGGTTAGGGTTAGGGTTAGGGTTAGGTTTAGGGTTCGGGTTAGGTTTAGGGTTAGTGTTCGAGTTAGTTTTAGGGTTCGGGTTAGGGTTAGGGGTTAGGGTAAGGGTTTGTGTTAGGGTTAGGGTTAGTGTTCGGGTAGGGTTCGGGTTAGGGTTAGGGTTAGTGTTAGGGTTAGGTTTCGGGTTAGGGTTAGGGTTAGGGTTAGGGTTCGGGTTCGGGTTAGGGTTCGGGTTACGGTTCGGGTTTGGGTTAGCGTTTGGGTTAGGGTTATGGTTACGGTTAGGGTTCGGGTTAGGGTTAGTGTTCGGGTTCGGGTTCGGTTTAGGGTTAGGGTTCGGGTGAGGGTTAGGTTTCGGGTTAGGGTTAGGGTTAGGGTTCGGGTTCTGGTAAGGGTTAGGGTTAGGTTTAGTGTTCGGATTAGGGTTAGGGGTATGGTTCGGGTTAGGGTTCGGGTTCGGGTTAGGGTTAGTGTTAAGGTTAGGGTTAGGGTTTGGGTTAGGGTTAGGGTTAGGGTTAGGGTTAGGGGTTATGGTTAGGGTTAGGGTTCGGGTTAGGTTTAGGGTTAGGTTCGGGTAAGGTTCGGGTTAGGGTTAGGATTCGGGTAAGGGGTTAGGGTTCGGGTTCTGGTTAGGGTTAGGGTTAGGGTTCCGGTTAGGTTTAGGGTTAGGGTTAGGGTTCGGGTTAGAGTTAGTGTTAGGTTTAGGGTTAGGTTTAGGGTTCGGGTTCAGGTTAAGGTTAGGGTTCGGTTTAGGGTTAGGTTTAGGGTTCGAGTTAGGGTTAGGGTTCGGGTTAGGGTTAGGGGTTAGGGTTAGGGTTAGGTTTCGGGTTAGGGTTCGGGTTAGGGTTAGGGTTAATTTTTGGATTGGGGTTCGGGGTAGGGTTAGGGTTCGGGTTCGGGTTAGGGTTGGGGTTCGGGTTAGGGGTTAGGGTTCGGGTTAGGGTTAGGGTTAGTGTTCGGGTTAGGGTTAGGGTTAGGGTAAGATTAGGGTTAGGTTTCGGGTTAGGGTTTGGGGTAGGGTTATGGTTAGGATTCGGTTTAGGGTTAGGGTTAGGGTTCGGGTAAGGGTTCGGGTTAGCGTTAGGGTTAGGATTCGGATTAGGGTTCGGTTTAGGTTTCGGGTTAGGGTTCGGGTTAGGGTTCGGGTTAGGTTTCGGTTTAGGGTTAGGGTTCGAGTTAGGGTTATGGTTAGGTTTCGGGTTAGGTTTCGGGTTAGGGTTAGGGTTAGGGTTAGGGTTCGGGTTATGGTTAGGTTTAGGGTTCGGGTTAGGGTTAGGGTTAAGTTTAGGGTTCGGGTTAGGGTTAGGGTTAGGGTTCGTGTTAGGGTTAGGGTTAGGGTTAGGGTTAGGGTTCGGGTTAGTGTTCGGGTTAGGGCTAGGGATAGGATTCGTGTTAGGGTTAGGGTTAGGGTTCGGGTTAGGGTTAGGGTTCGGGTTAGGGTTAGGTTTAGGTTTCGGGTTAGGTTTAGGGTTAGGGTTCGGGTTTGGGTTAGGGTTCGGGTTAGGTTTATGGTTAGGTTTAGGTTTAGGGTTAGGTTTAGGGTTCGGGTTCAGGTTAGGGTTAGGGTTAGGGTTAGGGTTAGGTTTAGGGTTAGGGTTCGGGTTAGGGTTAGGGTTAGGGTTATTGTTAGTGTTCGGGTTAGGGTTAGGGTTAGTGTTCGAGTTAGTTTTAGGGTTCGGGTTAGGGT
>JAVLSZ010000062.1:390000-395000 GCA_032313775.1 Urocyon cinereoargenteus | reverse complement strand
GTTAGGGTTAGGGTTAGGTTTAGGGGTTATGGTTAGTGTTAGTGTTCGGGTTAGGTTTAGGGTTAGGGTTCGGTTAAGGTTCGGGTTAGGGTTAGGATTCGGGTAAGGGGTTAGGGGTCGGGTTTGGGTTAGGGTTAGGGTTAGGGTTCCGGTTAGGGTTAGGGTTCGGGTTAGAGTTAGGGTTAGGTTTAGTGTTAGGGTTAGGGTTCGGGTTCGGGTTAAGGTTAGGGTTTGGTTTAGGGTTAGGGTTAGGGTTCGAGTTAGGGTTAGGGTTCGGGTTAGGGTTAGGGGTTAGGGTTAGGGTTAGGGTTAGGGTTAGGGTTCGGGTTAGGGTTAGGTTTAGGGTTAGGGTTAGGGTTCGGGTTAGGGTTCGGGTTAGGGTTAGGGTTAGGGTTCGGGTTAGGGTTAGGGTTAGGGTTAGGGTTAGCGTTCGGGTTAGGGTTCGGGTTATGGTTAGCGTTAGGGTTCGGGTTAGGGTTAGGGTTAGGGTTCGGGTTCGGGTTCGGGTTAGGGTTAGGGTTCGGGTTAGTGTTCGGGTTAGGGTTAGGGTTCGGGTTAGGGTTAGGGTTAGGGTTAGGGTTAGGGTTCGGGTTATTGTTAGGGTTAGTGTTCGAGTTAGGTTTAGGGTTCGGGTTAGGGTTAGGGGTTAGTTTTAGTGTTAGGGTTAGGGTTAGGGCTAGTGTTCGGGTTAGGGTTAGGGTTAGGGATAGGGTTGTGGTTAGGGTTAGGGTTATGGTTACTGTTAGGGTTCGGGTTAGGGTTAGCGTTATGGTTTGGGTTCGGGTTCGGGGTAAGGGTAGGGTTCGGGTTCGGTTTAGGGTTCGGGTTCGGGTTCGGGTTAGGGGTTAGAGTTAGGGTTAGGGTTAGGTTAGGGTTCGGGTTAGGGTTAGGGTTCGGGTTAGGGTTCGGGTTTGGGTTAGGTATCGGGTAAGGGCTTAGGGTTCGGGTTCGGGTTAGGGTTAGGTTTAGGGTTCCCGTTAGGGTTAGGGTTAGGGTTCGGGTTCGGGTTAGGGTTAGGGTTCGGGTTAGGGTTAGGGTTAGATTTCGGTTTAGGGTTCGGTTTCGGGTTAGGGTTAGGGTTAGGGTTCGGGTTAGGGTTATGGTTAGGGTTAGGGTTAGGGTTAGGTTTAGGGTTCGGGTTAGGGTTAGGTTTCGGGTTAGGGTTAGGGTTAGGTTTAGTGTTAGGGTTCGGGTTAGGGTTAGGGTTTGGGTTAGGGTTAGGGTTCGGGTTAGGGTTAGGGTTAGTGTTCGAGTTAGGGATAGGGTTCGTGTTAGGGTTAGGGGTTAGGGTTAGGGTTTGGGTTAGGGTTAGGGTTAGTGTTCGGGTTAGGGTTAGGGTTAGGTTTAGGTTTCGGGTTAGGGTTAGGGTTAGGGCTAGGGTTCGGGTTAGGGTTAGGGTTATGGTTTGGGTTCGGGTTCGGGGTAAGGTTAGGGTTCGGGTTCGGGTTAGGGTTCGGGTTCGGGTTCGGGATAGGGGTTAGGGTTATGGTTAGTGTTAGGGTTAGGGTTCGGTTTCGGGTTAGCGTTAGGGTTAGGGTTAGGGTTCGGGTTAGGGTTTGGGTTAGGGTTAGGTTTAGGGTTCGGGTTAGTGTTAGGGCTAGATTTCGGATTAGGGTACGGGTTAGGGTTCGGGTTCGGGTTAGGTTTAGGGTTAGGGTTAGGGTTAGGGTTAGGGTTAGGTTTAGGGTTAGGGTTAGGGTTAGTGTTCGTGTTAGGGTTAGGGATAGGATTCGGGTTAGGGTTAGGGTTAGGGTTCGTGTTAGGGTTAGGGTTCGGGATAGGGTTAGGTTTAGGGTTCGGGTTAGGGTTAGGGTTAGGGTTCGGTTTAGGGTTAGGGTTCGGGTCCGGGTTAGGGTTAGGGTTCGGGTTCGGGTTAGGGTTCCGGTTTGGGTTACGGTTTGGGTTAGGGTTAGGTTTACGGTTAGGGTTCGGGTTAGGGTTAGTGTTCGGGTTCGGGTTCGGGTTAGGTTTAGGGTTCGGGTTCGGGTTAGGGTTCGGGTTAGGGTTAGGGTTAGGGTTCGGGTTAGGGTTAGGGTTAGGGTTAGGGTTAGTTTTAGGGTTTGGGTTAGGGTTAGGGTTAGTGTTCGGGTTAGGGTTAGGGTTAGGGTTAGGGTTCGGGTTAGGGTTAGGGTTAGGTTTAGGGTTAGGGTTCGGGTTAGGGTTAGGGTTAGGGTTCGGGTTAGGGTTCGGGTTAGGGTTAGGGTTAGGTTTAGGGTTCGGATTAGGGTTAGGGTTAGGATTCGGGTTAGGGTTAGGGGTTAGGTTTAGGGTTTGGGTTAGGGTTAGGGTTAGTTTTCGGGTTAGGGTTAGGTTTAGGGTTAGGGTTCGGGTTAGGGTTAGGGTTAGGGTTAGGGTTAGGGTTCGGATTAGGGTTAGGGTTAGTGTTCGAGTTAGGGTTAGGGTTCAGGTTAGGGTTAGGGGTTAAGGTTAGGGTTTGGGTTAGGTTTAGGGTTAGTGTTCGGGTTAGGTTTAGGGTTAGTGTTAGGTTTCGGGTTAGGGTTAGGATTAGGGTTAGAGTTCGGGTTAGTGTTAGGTTTATGGTTTGGGTTCGGGTTCGGGGTAAGGTTAGGGTTCGGGTTCGGGTTAGGGTTCGGGTTCGGGTTAGGGTTAGGTTTAGTGTTAGGGTTCGGGTTAGGGTTTGGGTTAGGGTTAGGGTTAGGGTTCGGGTTAGGATTAGGGTTCGGGTTAGGGTCAAGTTTAGGTTTAGGTTTAGGGTTAGGGTTCGGGTTAGGGTTCGGGTTAGGGTTAGGGTTAGGGTTCGGGTTAGGGTTTGGGTTAGTGTTAGGGTTAGGGTTCGGGTTAGGGTTAGGGTTAGGGTTCGGGTTAGGGTTAGGGTTAGGGTTCGGGTTAGGGTTAGGGTTAGGTTTAGGGTTCGGTTTAGGGTTAGGGTTAGGGTTCGTGTTAGGGTTAGGGTTAGGGTTAGGGTTCGGGTTAGTGTTCGGGTTAGGGTTAGGGATAGGATTCGGGTGAGAGTTAGGGTTAGGGTTCGGGATAGCGTTAGGGTTCGGGTTAGGGTTAGGTTTAGGTTTCGGGTTAGGGTTAGGGTTAGGGTTCGGGTTCGGGTTAGGGTTCGGGTTAGTGTTATGGTTAGGGTTAGGTTTAGGGTTAGGTTTAGGGTTCGGGTTCGGGTTAGGGTTCGGGTTAGGGTTCGGGTTCGGGTTAGGTTTCGGGTTCGGGTTAGGGTTAGGGTTCGGGTTCGGGTTAGGGTTCGGGTTAGGGTTCGGGTTACGGTTCGGGTTTGGGTTAGGGTTTGGGTTAGGGTTAGGGTTACGGTTAGGGTTCGGGTTAGGGTTAGTGTTCGGGTTCGGGTTCGGTTTAGGGTTAGGGTTCGGGTTAGGGTTAGGGTTCGGGTTAGGGTTAGGGTTAGGGTTCGGGTTCTGGTAAGGGTTAGGGTTAGGTTTAGGGTTCTGATTAGGGTTAGGGGTAGGGTTCGGGTTAGGGTTCGGATTCGGGTTAGGGTTAGTGTTAAGGTTAGGGTTAGGGTTCGGGTTAGGGTTAGGGTTAGGGTTAGGGTTAGGGGTTATGGTTAGAGTTAGGGTTCTGGTTAGGTTTAGGGTTAGGGTTCGGGTAAGGTTCGGGTTAGGGTTAGGATTCGGGTAAGGGGTTAGGGTTCGGGTTCTGGTTAGGGTTAGGGTTAGGGTTCCGGTTAGGTTTAGGGTTAGGGTTAGGGTTCGGGTTAGAGTTAGTGTTAGGTTTAGGGTTAGGGTTAGGGTTCGGGTTCGGGTTAAGGTTAGGGTTCGGTTTATGGTTAGGGTTAGGGTTCGAGTTAGGGTTAGGGTTCGGGTTAGGGTTAGGGGTTAGGGTTAGGGTTAGGTTTCGGGTTAGGGTTCGGGTTAGGGTTAGGGTTAGGGTTAGGGTTCGGGTGAGGGTTAGGGTTGGGGTTCGGGTTAGGGGTTAGGGTTCGGGTTAGGGTTAGGGTTAGGGTTCGGGTTAGGGTTAGGGTTAGGGTAAGATTAGGGTTAGGTTTCGGGTTAGGGTTTGGGGTAGGGTTATGGTTAGGATTCGGGTTAGGGTTAGGGTTAGGGTTCGGGTAAGGGTTCGGGATAGCGTTAGGGTTAGGATTCGGATTAGGGTTCGGTTTAGGTTTCGGGTTAGGGTTCGGGTTAGGGTTCGGGTTAGGTTTCGGTTTAGGGTTAGGGTTCGAGTTAGGGTTAGGGTTAGTGTTCGGGTTAGGGTTAGGGTTAGGGTTCGGGTTAGGGTTATGGTTAGGTTTCGGGTTAGGGTTCGGGTTAGGGTTAGGGTTAGGGTTAGGGTTCGGGTTAGGGTTAGGGTTCGGGTTAGGGTTCGGGTTAGGGTTAGGGTTCGGGTTAGGGTTAGGGTTAGTGTTCGAGTTAGGGTTAGGGTTCGGGTTAGGGTTAGGGGTTAGGGTTAGGGTTTCGGATAGGGTTAGGGTTAGTGTTCGGGTTAGGGTTAGGGTTAGGTTTCGGGTTAGGGTTAGGGTTATGGTTTGGGTTCGGGTTCGGGGTAAGGTTCGGGTTCGGGTTCGTGTTAGGGTTCGGGTTCGTGTTCGTGATAGGGGTTAGGGTTAGGGTTAGTTTTAGGGTTAGGGTTCGGTTTCGGGTTAGGGTTAAGGTTAGGGTTCGGGTTAGGGTTTGGGTTAGGGTTAGGGTTAGGGTTCGGGTTAGGGTTAGGGCTAGGGTTCGGGTTAGGGTTCGGGTTAGGGTTCGGGTTCGGGTTAGGGTTCGGGTTCGGGTTAGGGTTAGGGTTAGGGTTCGGAATAGGGTTAGGGTTAGGGTTAGGGTAAGGGTTAGGTTTCGGGTTAGGGTTCAGGTTAGGGTTAGGGTTAGGGTTAGGTTTAGGGTTAGGGTTCGGGTTCGGGTTAGGGTTAGGGTTAGGGTTAGGGTTAGGGTTCGGGTTCGGGTTACGTTTTAGGGTTAGGTTTAGGGTTAGGGTTATGGTTAGGGTTAGGGGTTAGGGTTAGGCGTAGGGTTAGGGTTCGGGTTAGGGTTAGGGTTCGGGTTAGGGTTAGGGTTAGGTTTAGGGTTAGGGTTAGGTTTCAT
>JAVLSZ010000062.1:375000-377500 GCA_032313775.1 Urocyon cinereoargenteus | reverse complement strand
TTTCGGGTTAGGGTTAGGGTTAGGGTTCGGGTTAGGGTTAGGGTTAGGGTTCGGGTTAGGGTTAGGGTTCGGGTTCGGGTTAGGGTTAGGGTTCGGGTTCGGGTTAGGGTTTGGATTTGGGTTAGGGTTTGGGTTAAGGTTAGGTTTACGGTTAGGTTTCGGGTTAGGGTTAGTGTTCGGGTTCGGGTTCGGGTTAGAGTCAGGGTTCGGGTTAGGGTTAGGGTTCGGGTTAGGGTTAGGGTTAGGGTTCGGGTTCGGGTAAGGGTTAGGGTTAGGGTTAGGTTTAGGGTTCGGATTAGGGTTAGGGGTAGGGTTCGGGTTAGGGTTCGGGTTCGGGTTAGGGTTAGTGTTAAGTTTAGGGTTAGGGTTCGGGTTAGGGTTAGGGTTAGGGTTAGGTTTAGGGGTTATGGTTAGTGTTAGTGTTCGGGTTAGGTTTAGGGTTAGGGTTCGGGTAAGGTTCGGGTTAGGGTTAGGATTCGGGTAAGGGGTTAGGGGTCGGGTTCGGGTTAGGGTTATGGTTAGGGTTCCGGTTAGGGTTAGGGTTCGGGTTAGAGTTAGGGTTAGGTTTAGGGTTAGGGTTAGGGTTCGGGTTCGGGTTAAGGTTAGGGTTTGTTTTAGGGTTAGGGTTAGGGTTCGAGTTAGGGTTAGGGTTCGGGTTAGGGTTAGGGGTTAGGGTTAGGGTTAGGGTTAGGGTTAGGGTTCGGGTTAGGGTTAGGTTTAGGGTTAGGGTTCGGGTTAGGGTTAGGCTTAGGGTTAGGGTTAAGTTTCGGGTTAGGGTTACGGTTAATCTTTTGGGTTGGGGTTCGGGGTAGGGTTAGGTTTCGGGTTCGGGTTAGGGTTGGGGTTCGGGTTAGGGGTTAGGGTTCGGGTTAGGGTTAGGGTTAGGGTTCGGGTTAGGGTTAGGGTTAGGGTTAGGATTAGGGTTAGGTTTCGGGTTAGGGTTTGGGGTAGGGTTATGGTTAGGATTCGGGTTAGGGTTAGGATTAGGGTTCGGGTAAGGGTTCGGTTTAGCGTTAGGGTTAGGATTCGGATTAGGGTTCGGTTTAGGTTTCGGGTTAGGGTTCGGGTTAGGGTTCGGGTTAGGGTTCGGTTTAGGGTTAGGGTTCGAGTTAGGGTTAGGGTTAGTGTTCGGGTTAGGGTTAGGGTTAGGTTTCGGGTTAGGGTTAGGCTTAGGGTTAGGGTTAGGGTTAGGGTTCGGGTTAGGGTTAGGGTTATGGTTTGGGTTCGGGTTCGGGGTAAGTTTAGGGTTCGTGTTCGGGTTAGGGTTCGGGTTCGGGTTCGTGATAGGGGTTAGGGTTAGGGTTAGTGTAAGCGTTAGGGTTCGGGTTCGGGTTCGTGTTAGGGTTAGGGTTAGGGTTCGGGTTAGGGTTTGGGTTAGGGTTAGGGTTAGGGTTCGGGTTAGGGTTAGGGCTAGGGTTCGGGTTAGGGTTCGGGTTAGGGTTCGGGTTCGGGTTAGGGTTAGGTTTAGGTTTCGGAATAGGGTTAGGGTTAGGGTTAGGGTAAGGGTTAGGGTTCGGGTTAGGGTTCGGGTTAGGGTTAGGGTTAGGGTTAGGGTTAGGTTTAGGGTTAGGGTTCGGGTTCGGGTTAGGGTTAGGGTTAGGGTTAGGGTTAGGGTTCGGGTTCGGGTTACGTTTTGGGGTTAGGTTTAGGGTTAGGGTTAGGGTTAGGGTTAGGTGTTAGGGTTAGGGTTAGGGTTAGGGTTCGGGTTAGGGTTAGGGTTCGGGTTAGGGTTAGGGTTAGGTTTAGGGTTAGGGTTAGGTTTCGGATTAGGGTTCGGGTTAGGGTTAGGGTCAGGGTTCGGGTTAGGGTTAGATTTAGGGTTAGGGTTAGGGTTCGGGTTAGGGTTAGGTTTAGGTTTCGGGTTAGGGTTAGGGTTAGGGTTCGGGTTAGGGTTAGGGTTAGGGTTAGGGTTCGGGTTAGTGTTCGGGTTAGTGTTAGGGATAGGATTCGGGTTAGGGTTAGTGTTAGGGTTCGGGTTAGTGTTAGGGTTCGGGTTAGGGTTAGGTTTAGGGTTCGGGTTAGGGTTAAGGTTAGGGTTCGGGTTAGGGTTAGGGTGCGGGTTCGGGTTAGGTTTAGGGTTCGGGTTCGGTTTAGGGTTCGGGTTTGGGTTAGGGTTTGGGTTAGGGTTAGGTTTACGGTTAGGGTTCGGGTTAGGGTTAGTGTTCGGGTTCGGGTTCGGGTTAGGGTTAGAGTTCGGGTTAGGGTTAGGGTTTGGTTTAGGGTTAGGTTAGGGTTCGGGTTAGGGTTAGGGTTAGGGTTAGGGTTAGGTTTAGGTTTCGGATTAGGGTTAGGGGTAGGGTTCGGGTGAGGGTTCGTGTTCGGGTTAGGGTTAGTGTTAAGGTTAGGGTTAGGGTTCGAGTTAGGTTTAGGGTTATGGTTAGGGTTAGGGGTTAGGTTTAGTGTTAGGGTTCGGGTTCGGGTTAGGGTTAGGGTTCGGGTAAGGTTCGGGTTAGGGTTAGGATTCGGGTAAGGGGTAAGGGTTCAGTTTAGGGTTAGGGTT
>JAVLSZ010000062.1:335000-360000 GCA_032313775.1 Urocyon cinereoargenteus | reverse complement strand
GGTTCGGGTTAGGTTTCGGGTTAGGGTTAGGGTTAGGGTTCGGGTTAGGGATAGGGTTAGGTTTAGGGTTAGGGTTAGTGTTCGGGTTAGGGTTAGGATTACGGTTAGGGTTCCGTTTAGTGTTAGGGTTAGGGTTCGGGTTAGGGTTCGGGTTAGGTTTAGTGTTAGGATTAGGGTTCGGGTTAGGGTTAGGGTTAGGGTTAGGGTTAGGGTTAGGGTTCGGGTTAGGGTTCGGGTTAAGGTTCGGGTTAGGGTTAGGGTTAGGGTTAGGGTTAGGGTTCGTGTTAGGGTTCGGGTTAGGTGTCGGGTCAGGTTTAGGTTTAGGGTTCGGGTTCGGGTTCGGGTTAGGGTTAGGGTTAGGGTCGTGTTCGGGGTTAGGGTTAGGGTTAGGGTTCGGGTTAGGGTTCGGGTTAGGTTTAGGATTCGGTTAAGGGCTTAGGGTTCGGGTTCGGGTTAGGGTTAGGGTTAGGGTTCCGGTTAGGGTTAGGGTTATGGTTCGGGTTAGGGTTAGGGTTAGGGTTATGGTTCGTGTTAGGGTTCGGGTTAGGGTTAGGGTTCGGTTTAGGTTTAGGGTTAGGGTTCGGGTTAGGGTTCGGGTTCGGGTTAGGGTTCGGGTTCGGTTTAGGGTTAGGGTTAGGGTTCGGGTAGGGTTAGGTTTAGGGTTAGGTTTAGGGTTCGGGTTAGGTTTAGGGTTAGGGTTCGGGTTAGGGTTCGGGTTTGGTTTAGGGTTAGGGTTCGGGTTAGGGTTCGGGTTAGGGTTCGGGTTAGGGTTCGGGTTCGGTTTAGGGTTCGTGTTAGAGTTAGGGTTAGGGTTAGGGTTAGGTTTAGGGCTGGCGTTCGGGTTAGGGTTAGGGTTAGGGTTAGGGTTAGGGTTAGGGTTAGGGTTCGGGTTAGGGTTAGGGTTAGTGTTCGAGTTAGGGTCAGGTTTCGGGTTAGGGTTAGGTGTTAGGGTTAGGGTTAGGTTTAGGGTTAGGGTTAGTGTTCGGGTTAGGGTTAGGGTTAGGGTTCGGGTTAGGTTTAGGGTTAGGGTTAGGTTTAGGGTTCGGGTTAGGGTTAGGGTTATGGTTTGGGTTCGGGTTCGGGGTAAGGTTAGGGTTCGGGTTCGGTTAGGGTTCGGGTTCGGGTTCGGGTTAGGGGTTAGTGTTAGGGTTAGGGTTAGGGTTAGGGTTCGGGTTAGGGTTAGGGTTAGGGTTAGGGTTCGGGTTAGGGTTTGGGTTAGGGTTAGGGTTAGGGTTCGGGTTAGGGTTAGGGCTATGGTTCGGGTTAGGTTTCGGGTTAGGGTTAGGGTTAGGGTTCGGGTTATGGTTAGGGTTCGGGTTAGGTTTAGGTTTAGGGTTCGGGTTAGGGTTAGGGTTCGGGTTAGGGTTCGGGTTAGGGTTAGGGTTAGGTTTCGGGTTAGGGTTCGGGTTCGGGTTAGGGTTCGGGTTCGGGTTAGGGTTAGGTTTCGGGTTAGGGTTCGGGTTCGGGTTAGGGTTCGGGTTCGGGTTAGGGTTAGGGTTAGTGTTCGGATTAGGGTTAGGGTTAGGGTTAGGGTTAGGGTTCGGGTTAGGGTTCGTTTTAGGGTTAGGTTTAGGGATAGGTTTCGGGTTAGGGTTAGGGTTAGGGTTAGGGTTCGGGTTAGGGTTCGGGTTAGGTGTCGGGTTAGGGTTAGTGTTAGGGTTCGGGTTCGGGTTAGGGTTAGGGTTAGGGTTAGGGTTAGGGTTCGGGTTTGGGGTTAGGGTTCGGGTTAGAGTTCGCGTTAGGTTTAGGATTCGGGTAAGGGCTTAGGGTTCGGGTTCGTGTTAGGGTTAGGGTTCGGGTTAGGGTTAGGGTTCGGGATAGGGTTATGTTTAGGGTTCGGTTTCGGGTTCGGGGTAGGGTTAGGGTTCGGGTTCGGGTTAGGGTTAGGGTTCGTGTTCGGGTTAGGGTTCGGGTTCGGGTTAGGGTTAGGGGTTAGTGTTCGAGTTAGGGTTAGAGTTCGGGTTAGGGTTAGGGGTTAGTGTTAGGGTTAGGGTTAGGGTTAGTGTTCGGGTTACGGTTTGGATTAAGGTTAGGGTTAGGGTTCGCGTTAGGATTAGGGCAAGGTTTCGGGTTAGGGTTCGAGTTAGGGTTAGGGTTAGGGTTCGGGTTAGGGTTCGGGTTAGGGTTCGGGTTAGGGTCGGGTTAGGGTTAGCGTTCGGGATAGGGTTAGGGTTAGGATTCGGGTTAGGGTTCGGGTTCGGGTTAGGGTTCGGGTTCGGGTTAGGGTTAGGGTTAGGGTTCGGATTAGGGTTAGGGTTAGGGTTAGGGTTAGGGTTAGGGATCGGATTAGGGTTCGGGTTAGGTTTAGGTTTAGGGTTAGGTTTAGGGTTAGGGTTCGGGTTAGGGTTAGGTTTAGTGTGAGGTTTAGGGTTCGGGTTAGGGTTAGGTTTTAGGGTTAGGGTTCGGGTTAGGGTTAGGGTTAGGGTTAGGTTTAGGGTTAGGGTTCGGGTTCGGGTTAGGGTTCGGGTTCGTGTTAGGGTTAGTGTTAGGGTTCGGATTAAGGTTAGGGTTCGGGTTCGGGTTAGGGTTAGGGTTAGGGTTAGGGGTTAGGGTTAGGGTTAGGGTTCGGGTTAGGTTTAGGGTTAGGGTTCGGGTTAGGGTTCGGGTTAGGGTTAGGGTTAGGGTTAGGGTTCGGGTTAGGGTTAGGGTTAGGGTTACGGTCAGGGTTCCGGTTAGGGTTAGGGTTCGGTGTCGGGTTAGGTTTAGGGTTAGGTTTAGGTTTCGGGTTCGGGTTAGGGTTAGGGTTAGGGTTCGGATTCGGGGTTAGGGTTAGGGTTAGGGTTCGGGTTAGGGTTCGGGTTAGGTTTAGGATTCGGGTTAGGGTTCGCGTTAGGGTTAGGGTTGGGGTTAGTGTTAGGGTTAGGTTTAGGGTTAGGGTTCGGGTGAGGGTTAGGGTTTGGTTTAGGGTTAGGGTTCGGGTTATTGTTAGGGTTAGTGTTCGAGTTAGGGTTAGGGTTCGGGTTAGGGTTAGGGTACGGGTTAGGGTTAGGGTGAGGGTACGGGTTAGGGTTAGGATTAGGATACGGGTTAGGGTTAGGGTTAGGGTACGGGTTAGGGTTAGGGTTAGGTTTAAGGTACGGGTTAGGGTTAGGGTTAGGGGTTAGGGTTAGGGTACGGGTTAGGGTTAGGGTTAGGGTTAGGGTTAGGGTTAGGTTTAGGGTTAGGGTACGGGTTAGGGTTAGGGTTAGGGATAGTGTTAGGGTTAAGGTAAGGGTTAGGGTTAGGGTTAGGATTAGGGTTAGATTTACGGGTAGGGTACGGGTTAGGTTTAGGGTAAAGTTAGTGTTAGGGTACGGGTTAGGGTATGGGTTAGGGTTAGGGTTAGGGTTAGGGTACGGGTTAGGGTTAGGGTTAGGGTTAGGGTTAGGGTACGGGTTAGGGTTAGGGTTAAGTTTAGGGTTAGGGTTAGGGTACGGGTTAGGTTACGGGTTAGGGTACGGGTTAGGGTTAGGGTACGGGTTAGGTTTAGGGTTAGGTTTAGGGTTAGGGTGCGGTTTAGGTTTCGGGTTACGTTTAGGGTTAGGGTTAGGGTTAGGGTACGGGTTAGGGTTAGGGTTAGAGTACGGGTTAGGGTTAGGTTTAGGGTACGTTTTAGGGTTAGGGTACGGTTTAGGGTTAGGGTTAGGGTTAGGGTACGGGTTAGGGTTAGGGTACGGGTTAGGGTTAGGGTTAGGGTACGTGTTAGGGTTAGGGTTAGGCTTAGGGTTAGGGTTAGGGTACGGGTTAGGGTTAGGGTTAGTGTTAGGGTTAGGGTACGTTTTAGGGTTAGGGTACGGTTTAGGGTTAGGGTGAGGGTTAAGGGTTAGGGTTAGGGTTAGGGTTAGGGTTAGGGTACGTGTTAGAGTACGGGTTAAGGTTATGGTTAGGGTTAGGGTTAAGGGTAGGGTACGGGTTAGGGTTAGGATTAGGGTACGGTTTAGGGTTAGGGTACGGTTTAGGGTTAGGTTTACGTTTAGGGTACGGGTTAGGGTTAGGGTACGGGTTAGGGTTAGGGTTAGGGATAGGGTTAGGGTTAGGGTTAGGGTTAGTGTTAGCATACGGGTTCGGATTAGGGCACGGTTTAGGGTTAGGGTACGGTTTAGGGTTAGGTTTAGGTTTAGGGTTCGGGTTCGGGTTAGGGTACGGGTTAGGGTATGGGTTAGGGTTAGGGTTAGGGTTAGGGTTAGTGTTAGCGTACGGGTTAGGGTTAGGGTACGGTTTAGGGTTAGGTTTAGGTTTAGGGTACGGGTTAGGGTTAGGATACGGGTTAGGGTACGGGTTAGGGTTAGGTTTAGGGTACGGGTTAGGTTTAGGGTTAGGGTACGGGTTAGGATTAGTGTTAGGGTACGGGTTAGGGTTAGGGTTAGGGTACGGGTTAGGGTTAGGATTAGGGGTTAGGTTTAGGGTACGGGTTAGGGTTAGGTTTAGGGTTAGGGTACGGGTTAGGGTTAGGGTTAGTGTTAGGGTTAAGGTACGGGTTAGGGTTAGGGTAAAGGCTAGGGTTAGGGTTAGGTTTAGGGTTTAGGGGTTATGGTTAGAGTTAGTGTTAGGGTTAGGGTTAGGGTTAGGGTACGGGTTAGGGTTAGTGTTAGGGTTAGGGTTAGGGTTATGGTACGGGTTAGCTTTAGGGTTAGGGTTAGGGTTAGGGTACGGTTTAGGGTACGGGTTAGGTTTAGGGTACGGGTTAGGGTACGTGTTAGGGTTAGGGTTATGGTACGGGTTGGGGTTAGGGTTAGGGTTAGGGTTTGGGTACGGGTTAGGGTTAGGGTTAGGGTTAGGGTACGGGTTAGTGTACGGGTTAGGTTTAGGGTTAGGTTTAGGTTTAGGTTTAGGGTACGGGTTAGGGTTAGGGTTAGGGGTTAGAGTTAGGGTTAGCATTAGGCTTAGGGTATGGGTTAGGGTTATGGTACGGGTTACAGTTAGGGTTAGGGTTAGGGTTAGCGTATGGTTTAGGGTTAGGGTTAGGGTTAGTGTTAGGGGTAAGGGGTTGGGGTTAGGGTTAGGGTTAGGGTTAGGGTACGGGTTATGGTTAGGGTTAGGGTACGGGTTAGGTTTAGGGTTAGGGTTAGGGTTAGGGTACGGGTTAGGGTTAGGGTTAGGGTTAGGGTTAGGGTTACGGGTTAGGGGTTAGGGTTAGGGTTAGGGTTAGTGTTAGGGTTAGGGTACGGGTTATGGTACGGGTTAGGGTTAGGGTACGGGTTAGTGTTAGGGTTAGGGTTAGGGTTAGGGTACGGGTTAGGTTACGAGTTAGGGTTAGGGTACGGTTTAGGGTTAGTGTACGGGTTAGGGTACGGGTTAGGGTTAGTGTAAGTGTTAGGGTTAGGTCTAGGGTACGGTTTAGGGTTCGGTTTTGGGTTAGGCTTAGGGTAGGGGTTAGGGTTAGGTTACCGGTTAGGGTTAGGTTTAGGGTTAGGGTACGGGTTAGGGTTAGGGTACGGGTTAGGCTTAGGGTGAGGGTACAGGTTAGGGTTAGGATTAGGGTACGGGTTAGGGTTAGGGTTAGGGTACGGGTTAGGGTTAGGGTTAGGTTTAAGGTACGGTTTAGGGTTAGGGTTAGGGGTTAGGGTTAGGGTACGGGTTAGGTTTAGGGTTAGGGTTAGGGTTAGGTTTAGGGTTAGGGTACAGGTTATGGTTAGGTTTAGGGTTAGTGTTAGGGTTAAGGTATGGGTTAGGGTTAGGGTTAGGATTAGGGTTAGATTTACGGTTAGGGTACGGGTTAGGTTTAGGGTAAAGGTTAGTGTTAGGGTACGGGTTAGGGTATGGGTTATGGTTAGGGTTAGGGTTAGGGTACGGGTTAGGGTTAGGGTTAGGGTTAGGGTTAGGGTTAGGGTTAGGGTACGGGTTAGGGTTAGGGTTAGGTGTAGGGTTAGGGTTAGGGTACGGGTTAGGTTACGGGTTAGGGTGCGGGTTAGGGTTAGGGTACGGGTTAGGGTTAGGGTTAGGTTTAGGGTTAGGGTGCGGTTTAGGTTTCGGGTTACGTTTAGGGTTAGGGTTAGTGTTAGGGTACGGGTTAGGTTTAGGATTAGGTTTAGGGTTAGGTTACGGGTTAGGGTTAGGGTTAGGGTTAGGATTAGGGTACGGGGTATGTTTAGGGTTAGGGTACGGGTTAGGTTTAGGGTACGGGTTAGGGTTAGTGTTAGTGTACGGATATGGGTTAGGGTTAGGTTACGTGTTAGGGTTAGGGTTAGGGTTAGGGTTAGTATTAGATTTTCGTGTTAGGGATAGGCTTAGGGTTAGGATTAGGGTACGGGTTAGGGTACGGGTTAGGGTTAGGGTTAGGGTACGGGTTAGGGTTAGGGTACTGTTTAGGGTTCTGGTTAGGTTTAGGGTACGGGTTAGGGTTAGGGTTAGGGTACGGTTTAGGGTTAGGTTTACGGTTAGGGTTAGGGTACGTGTTTGGGTTAGTGTTAGTGTACAGGTTAGGGTTAGGGTACGGGTTAGGTTTAGGGTTAGGGTTAGGGTTAGTGTTAGGGCTAGGTTACGGGTTAGGGTTAGGGTACGGGTTAGGGTTAGGGTACGGGTTAGGGTTAGGGTTAGGGTAGGGGTTAGGGTTAGGGTTAGGGTTAGGGTTAGGGTACGGGTTATGGTTAGGGTTAGGTTTAGGGTTAGGGTTAGGGTTAGGGTACGGTTTAGGGTACGGGTTAGGGTTAGGGTTAGGGTTAGGGTACGGGTTAGGGTACGTGTTAGGATTAGGGTTAGCGTACGGGTTGGGGTTAGGGTTAGGGTTAGGGTTTGGGTAAGGGTTAGGGTTAGGGTTAGGGTTAGGGTTAGGGTACGTGTTAGGGTACGGGTTAGGGTTAGGATTAGGGTTAGGGTTAGGTTTAGTGTACGGGTTAGGGTTAGTGTTAGGGGTTAGAGTTAGGGTTAGGGTTAGGCTTATGGTATGGGTTAGGGTTATGGTACGCGTTACGGTTAGGGTTAGGGTTAGGGTTAGCGTACGGGTTAGGGTTAGGGTTAGGGGTTAGGGTTAGGGTACGGGTTAGGGTTAGGGTTAGGGTTAGGTTTAGGTTTAGGGTTAGGGTACAGGTTAGGGTTAGGGTTAGGGTTAGCGTACGGGTTAGGGTTAGGGTTAGGGGTTAGGGTTAGGGTACGGGTTAGGGTTAGGGTTAGGATTAGGGTTAGATTTGCGGGTAGGGTACGGGTTAGGTTTAGGGTAAAGTTTAGTGTTAGGGTACGGGTTAGTGTATGGGTTAGGGTTAGGGTTAGGTTTAGGGTACGGGTTAGGGTTAGGGTTAGGGTTAGGGTTAGGGTACGGGTTAGGGTTAGGGTTAGGGTTAGGGTACGGGTTAGGGTTAGGGTTAGGTTTAGGGTTAGGGTTAGGGTACGGGTTAGGTTACGGGTTAGGGTACGGGTTAGGGTTAGGGTACGGGTTAGGGTTAGGGTTAGGTTTAGGGTTAGGGTGCGGTTTAGGTTTCGGGTTACGTTTAGGGTTAGGGTTAGGGTTAGGGTACGGGTTAGGTTTAGGGTTAGGTTTAGGGTTAGGTTACGGGTTAGGGTTAGGGTTAGGGTTAGGATTAGGGTACGGGGTATGTTTAGGGTTAGGGTACGGGTTAGGGTTAGGGTACGGGTTAGGGTTAGGGTTAGGTTTAGGGTTAGGGTGCGGTTTAGGTTTCGGGTTACGTTTAGGGTTAGGGTTAGGGTACGGGTTAGGTTTAGGATTAGGGTCAGGGTTAGGTTACGGGTTAGGGTTAGGGTTAGGGTTAGGGTTAGGCTTAGGGTATGGGTTAGGGTTATGGTACGGGTTACGGTTAGGGTTAGGGTTAGCGTACCGGTTAGGGTTAGGTTTAGGGTTAGGGTTAGGGGTTAGGGGTTGGGGTTAGGGTTAGGTTTAGGGTTAGGGTACGGGTTATGGTTAGGGTTAGGGTATGGGTTAGGTTTAGGGTTAGGGTTAGGGTTAGGGTACGGGTTAGGGTTAGGGTAAGGGTTAGGGTTACAGGTTAGGGGTTAGGGTTAGGGTTAGGGTTAGTGTTAGGGTTAGGGTACGGGTTATGGTACGGGTTAGGGTTAGGGTACGGGTTAGTGTTAGGGTTAGGGTTAGGGTTAGGGTACGGGTTAGGGTACGGGTTAGGGTTAGTGTAAGGGTTAGGGTTAGGGTTAGGGTACGGTTTAGGTTTAGGTTTTGGGTTAGGCTTAGGGTACGGGTTAGCGTTAGGGTACGGGTTAGGGTTAGGTTTAGGGTTAGGGTACGGTTTAGGGTTAGGGTACGGGTTAGGGTTAGGGTGAGGGTACGGGTTAGGGTTAGGATTAGGGTACGGGTTAGGGTTAGGGTTAGGGTACGGGTTAGGGTTAGGGTTAGGTTTAAGGTACGGTTTAGGGTTAGGGTTAGGGGTTAGGGTTAGTGTACGGGTTAGGGTTAGGGTTAGGGTTAGGGTTAGGTTTAGGGTTAGGGTACTGGTTAGGGTTAGGGTTAGGTTTAGTGTTAGAGTTAAGGTATGGGTTAGGGTTAGGGTTAGGAGGAGGGTTAGATTTACGGTTAGGGTACGGGTTAGGTTTAGGGTAAAGTTTAGTGTTAGGGTATGGGTTAAGGTATGGGTTAGTGTTAGGGTTAGGTTTAGTGTACGGGTTAGGGTTAGGGTTAGGGTTAGGGTTAGGGTACGGGTTAGGGTTAGGGTTAGGTTTAGGGTTAGGGTACGGGTTAGGTTACGGGTTAGGGTACGGGTTAGGGTTAGGGTACGGGTTAGGGTTAGGGTTAGGGTTAGGGTACGGGTTAGGGTTAGGGTACGGGTTAGGGTTAGGGTTAGGTTTAGGGTTAGGGTGCGGTTTAGGTTTCGGGTTACGTTTAGGGTTAGGGTTAGGGTTAGGGTACGGGTTAGGTTTAGGATTAGGTTTAGGGTTAGGTTACGGGTTAGGGTTAGGGTTAGGGTTAGGATTAGGGTACGGGGTATGTTTAGGGTTAGGGTACGGGTTAGGTTTAGGGTACGGGTTAGGGTTAGTGTTAGGGTACGGATTAGGGTTAGGGTTAGGTTACGTGTTAGGGTTAGGGTTAGGGTTAGGGTTAGGGTTAGGATTAGATTTTCGGGTTAGGGATAGGCTTAGGGTTAGGATTAGGGTACGGGTTAGGGTACGGGTTAGGGTTAGGGTTAGGGTACGTGTTAGTGTTAGGTTTAGGGTAAGTTTTAGGGTTAGGGTACGGTTTAGGGTTAGGGTTAGGGTTAGGGTACGGGTTAGGGTTAGGGTGCGGATTAGGGTTAGGGTTAGGGTACGGGTTAGGTTTAGGGTACTGTTTAGGGTTCGGGTTAGGTTTAGGGTACGGGTTAGGGTTAGTGTTAGGGTACGGGTTAGGGTTAGGGTTAGGGTTAGGGTTAGGGTACGGGTTAGGGTTAGGGTTAGTGTTAGTGTACAGGTTAGGGTTAGGGTACGGGTTAGGTTTAGGGTTAGGGTTAGGGTTAGTGTTAGGGCTAGGTTACGGGTTAGGGTTAGGGTACGGGTTAGGGTTAGGGTACGGGTTAGGGTTAGGGTTAGGGTAGGGGTTAGGGTTAGGGTTAGGGTTAGGGTTAGGTTACGGGTTATGGTTAGGGTTAGGTTTAGGGTTAGTGTTAGGGTACGGTTTAGGGTACGGGTTAGGGTTAGGGTTTGGGTACGGTTTAGGGTTAGGGTTAGGGTTAGGGTTAGGGTACGTGTTAGGGTACGGGTTAGGGTTAGGGTTAGGGTTAGGTTTAGGGTACGGGTTAGGTTTAGTGTTAGGGGTTAGAGTTAGGGTTAGGGTTAGGCTTAGGGTATGGGTTAGGGTTATGGTACGCGTTACGGTTAGGGTTAGGGTTAGGGTTAGCGTACGGGTTAGGGTTAGGGTTAGGGGTTAGGGTTAGGGTCGGGTTAGGGTTAGGGTTAGTGTTAGGGTTAGGTTTAGGGTTAGGGTACAGGTTAGGATTAGGGTTAGGGTTAGTGTTAGGGTAAGGTATGGGTTAGGGTTAGGGTTAGGATTAGGGTTAGATTTACGGGTAGCGTACGGGTTAGGTTTAGGGTAAAGGTTAGTGTTAGGGTACGGGTTAGGGTATGGGTTAGGGTTAGGGTTAGGGTACGGGTTAGGGTTAGGGTTAGGGTTAGGGTTAGGGTACGGGTTAGTGTTAGGGTTAGGGTTAGGTTTAGGGTTAGGGTTAGGGTACGGGTTAGGTTACGGGTTAGGGTACGGGTTAGGGTTAGGGTACGGGTTAGGGTTAGGGTTAGGTTTAGGGTTAGGTTACGGGTTAGGGTTAGGGTTAGGGTTAGGATTAGGGTACGGGGTAGGTTTAGGGTTAGGGTACGGGTTAGGGTTAGGGTACGGGTTAGGGTTAGGGTTAGGTTTAGGGTTAGGGTGCGGTTTAGGTTTCGCGTTACGTTTAGGGTTAGGGTTAGGGTTAGGGTACGGGTTAGGTTTAGGATTAGTTTTAGGGTTAGGTTACGGGTTAGGGTTAGGGTTAGGGTTAGGGTTAGGCTTAGGGTATGGGTTAGGGTTATGGTACAGGTTACGGTTAGGGTTAGGGTTAGCGTACGGGTTAGGGTTAGGGTTAGGGTTAGGGGTTAGGGGTTGGGGTGAGGGTTAGGGTTATGGTTAGGGTACGGGTTATGGTTAGGGTTAGGGTACAGGTTAGGTTTAGGGTTAGGGTTAGGGTTAGGGTACGGGTTAGGGTTAGGGTAAGGGTTAGGGTTACGGGTTAGG
Organism: Urocyon cinereoargenteus; assembly: GCA_032313775.1. NCBI lineage: Eukaryota > Metazoa > Chordata > Mammalia > Carnivora > Canidae > Urocyon > Urocyon cinereoargenteus. The sequence goes on along the minus strand of JAVLSZ010000062.1, from coordinate 349,385 downwards.
GGTTAGGGTTAGGGTTAGGGTTAGTGTTAGGGTTAGGGTACGGTTTATGGTACGGGTTAGTGTTAGGGTACGGGTTAGTGTTAGGGTTAGGGTTAGGGTTAGGGTACGGGTTAGGTTACGAGTTAGGGTTAGGGTACGGGTTAGGGTTAGGGTACGGGTTAGGGTACGGGTTAGGGTTAGTGTAAGGGTTAGGGTTAGGTTTAGGGTACGGTTTAGGGTTAGGTTTTGAGTTAGGCTTAGTGTACGGGTTAGCGTTAGGGTACGGGTTAGGGTTATGTTTAGGGTTAGGGTACGGGTTAGCGTTAGGGTACGGGTTAGGGTTAGGGTGAGGGTACGGGTTAGGGTTAGGATTAGGGTACGGGTTAGGGTTAGGGTTAGGGTACGGGTTAGGGTTAGGGTTAGGTTTAAGGTACGGTTTAGGGTTAGGGTTAGGGGTTAGGGTTAGTGTACGGGTTAGGGTTAGGGTTAGGGTTAGGGTTAGGTTTAGGGTTAGGGTACGGGTTAGGGTTAGGGTTAGGGTTAGTGTTAGGGATAAGGTATGGGTTAGGGTTAGGGTTAGGATGAGGGTTAGATTTACGGTTAGGGTACGGGTTAGGTTTAGGGTAAAGGTTAGTGTTAGGGTATGGGTTAGGGTATGGGTTAGGGTTAGGGTTAGGGTTAGGGTTAGGGTACGGGTTAGGGTTAGGGTTAGGGTTAGGGTTAGGGTACGGGTTAGGGTTAGGGTTAGGTTTAGGGTTAGGGTACGGGTTAGGTTACGGGTTAGGGTACGGGTTAGGGTTAGGGTACGGGTTAGGGTTAGGGTTAGGTTTATGGTTAGGGTGCGGTTTAGGTTTCGGGTTAAGTTTAGGGTTAGGGTTAGGGTTAGGGTACGGGTTAGGTTTAGGATTAGGTTTAGGGTTAGGTTACGGGTTAGGGTTAGGGTTAGGGTTAGGATTAGGGTACGGAGTAGGTTTAGGGTTAGGGTACGGTTTAGGTTTAGGGTACGGGTTAGGGTTAGTGTTAGGGTACGGATAAGGGTTAGGGTTAGGTTACGTGTTAGGGTTAGGGTTAGGGTTAGGGTTAGGGTTAGGATTAGAGGTTCGGGTTAGGGATAGGCTTAGGGTTAGGATTAGGGTACGGGTTAGGGTACGGGTTAGGGTTAGGGTTAGGGTACGTGTTAGTGTTAGATTTAGGGTAAGTTTTAGGGTTAGGGTACGGTTTAGGGTTAGGGTTAGGGTTAGGGTACGGGTTAGGGTTAGGGTACGGGTTAGGGTTAGGGTACGGGTTAGGGTTAGGGTACTGTTTAGGGTTCGGGTTAGGTTTAGGGTTAGGGTACGGGTTAGGGTTAGGGTTAGGGTACGGGTTAGGGTTAGGGTTAGGGTTAGGATTAGGGTACGGGTTAGGGTTAGTGTTAGTGTACAGGTTAGGGTTAGGGTACGGGTTAGGTTTAGGGTTAGGGTTAGGGTTAGTGTTAGGGTTAGGTTACGGGTTAGGGTTAGGGTATGGGTTAGGGTTAGGGTACGGGTTAGGGTTAGGGTTAGGTTAGGGTTTAGGGTTAGGGTTAGGGTTAGGGTTAGGGTACGGGTTATGGTTAGGGTTAGGTTTAGGGTTAGGGTTAGGGTTAGGGTACGGGTTAGGGTACGGGTTAGGGTTAGGGTTAGGGTTAGGGTACGGGTTAGGGTACGTGTTAGGATTAGGGTTAGGGTACGGGTTGGGGTTAGGGTTAGGGTTAGGGATTGGGAACGGGTTAGGGTTAGGGTTAGGGTTAGGGTTAGGGTACGTGTTAGGGTACGGGTTAGGGTTAGGGTTAGGGTTAGGGTTAGGTTTAGGGTACGGGTTAGGGTTAGGGTTAGGGGTTAGAGTTAGGGTTAGGGTTAGGCTTAGGGTATGTGTTAGGGTTATGGTACGCGTTACGGTTAGTGTTAGGGTTAGGGTTAGCGTACGGGTTAGGGTTAGGGTTAGGGTTAGGGTTAGGTGTTAGGGGTTGGGGTTAGGGTTAGGGTTAGTGTCAGGGTACGGGTTATGGTTAGGGTAGGGTACGGGTTAGGTTTAGGGATAGGGTTAGGGTTAGCGTACGGGTTAGGGTTAGGGTTTGGGCTAGGGTTAGGGTTAGGGGTTAGGGGTTAGGGTTAGGGTTAAGATTAGTGTTAGGGTTAGGGTACGGGTTAGTGTACGGTTTAGGGTTAGGTTACGGGTTAGTGTTAGGGTTAGGGTTAGGGTTAGGGTACGGTTAGGTTACGAGTTAGGGTTAGGGTACAGGTTAGGGTTAGGGTACGGGTTAGGGTACGGGTTAGGGTTAGTGTAAGGGTTAGGGTTAGGGTTAGGGTACGGTTTAGGGTTAGGTTTTGGGTTAGGCTTAGGGTACGGGTTAGGGTTAGGGTACGGGTTAGGTTTAGGTTTAGGGTTAGGGTACGGGTTAGGGTTAGGGTACGGGTTAGGGTTAGGGTGAGGGTACGGGTTAGGGTTAGGATTAGGGTACGGGTTAGGGTTAGGGTTAGGGTACGGGTTAGGGTTAGGGTTAGGGTTAAGGTACGGGTTAGGGTTAGGGTCAGGGGTTAGGGTTAGGGTACGGGTTAGGGTTAGGGTTAGGGTTAGGGTTAGGTTTAGGGTTAGGGTGCGGTTTAGGGTTAGGGTTAGGGTTAGTGTTAGGGTTAAGGTATGGGTTAGGGTTAGGGTTAGGATTAGGGTTAGATTTACGGGTAGGGTACGGGTTAGGTTTAGGGTAAAGGTTAGTGTTAGGTTACGGGTTAGGGTATGGGTTAGGGTTAGGGTTAGGGTTAGGGTACGGGTTAGGGTTAGGGTTAGGGTACGGGTTAGGGTTAGGGTTAGGTTTAGGGTTAGGGTTAGGGTACGGGTTAGGTTACGGGTTAGGGTACGGGTTAGGGTTAGGGTACGGGTTAGGGTTAGGGTTAGGTTTAGGGTTAGGGTGCGGTTTAGGTTTCGGATTACGTTTAGGGTTAGGGTTAGTGTTAGGGTACGGGTTAGGTTTAGGGTTAGGTTACGGGTTAGGTTACGGGTTAGGTTTAGGGTTAGAGTTAGGATTAGGGTACGTGGTAGGTTTAGGGTTAGGGTACGGGTTAGGGTTAGGGTTAGGGTTAGGGTTAGGGTACGGGTTAGGGTTAGGGTTAGGTTTAGTGTTAGGTTTAGGGTACGGGTTAGGTTATGGGTTAGGGTACGGGTTAGGGTTAGGGTACTGGTTAGGGTTAGGGTTAGGTTTAGGGTTAGGGTGCGGTTTAGGTTTCGGATTACGTTTAGGGTTAGGGTTAGGGTTAGGGTACGGGTTAGGTTCCGGGTTAGGTTACGGGTTAGGTTACGAGTTAGGTTTAGGGTTAGAGTTAGGATTAGGGTACGGGTTAGGTTTAGTGTTAGGGTACGGGTTACGGTTAGGGTTAGGGTACGTGTTAGGGTTTGGATTAGGGTTAGGGTTAGGGTTAGGATTAGAGGTTAGGGTTATTGATAGGCTTAGGGTTAGGATTAGGGTACGGGTTAGGGTACGGGTTAAGGTACGGGTTAGGGTTAGGTTTAGGGTACGTTTTAGGGTTAGGGTACGATTTAGGGTTAGGGTTAGGGTACGGGTTAGGGTTAGGGTACGGGTTAGGGTTAGGGTTAGGGTACTTGTTAGGGTTAGGGTTAGGGTACGGGTTAGGGTTAGGGTACGGGTTAGGGTTAGGTTTAGGGTACGGGTTAGTGTTAGGTTTAGGGTACGTTTTAGGGTTAGGGTACGGTTTAGGGTTAGGGTGAGGGTTAAGGGTTAGGGTTAGTGTTAGGGTTAGGGTTAGGGTACGTGTTAGGCTACGGGTTAGGGTTATGGTTAGGGTTAGGGTTAGGGGTAGGGTACGGGTTAGGGTTAGGATTAGGGTACGGTTTAGGGTTAGGGTACGGTTTAGGGTTAGGTTTAGGTTTAGGGTACGGGTTAGGGTTAGGGTACGGGTTAGGGTTAGGGTTAGGGATAGGGTTAGGGTTAGGGTTAGGGTTAGTGTTAGCGTACGGGTTAGGATTAGGGTATGGTTTAGGGTTAGGGTACGGTTTAGGGTTAGGTTTAGGTTTAGGGTACGGGTTAGGGTTAGGGTACGGGTTAGGGTACGGGTTAGGTTTAGGGTTAGAGTTAGGATTAGGGTACGGGGTAAGTTTAGGGTTAGGGTACGGGTTAGGGTTAGGGTTAGGGTTAGGGTTAGGGTACGGGTTAGGGTTAGGGTTAGGTTTAGGGTTAGGGTTAGGGTACGGGTTAGGTTATGGGTTAGGGTACGGGTTAGGGTTAGGGTACTGGTTAGGGTTAGGGTTAGGTTTAGGGTTAGGGTGCGGTTTAGGTTTCGGATTACGTTTAGGGTTAGGGTTAGGGTTAGGGTACGGGTTAGGTTACGGGTTAGGTTACGGGTTAGGTTACGGGTTAGGTTTAGGGTTAGAGTTAGGATTAGGGTACGGGTTAGGTTTAGTGTTAGTTTACGGGTTACGGTTAGGGTTAGGGTACGTGTTAGGGTTTGGATTAGGGTTAGGGTTAGGATTAGAGGTTAGGGTTATTGATAGGCTTAGGGTTAGGATTAGGGTACGGGTTAGGGTACGGGTTAGGGTACGGGTTAGGGTTAGGTTTAGTGTACGTTTTAGGGTTAGGGTACGATTTAGGGTTAGGGTTAGGGTTAGGGTACGGGTTAGGGTTAGGGTACGGGTTAGGGTTAGGGTTAGGGTACTTGTTAGGGTTAGGGTTAGGGTACGGGTTAGGGTTAGGGTACGGGTTAGGGTTAGGGTTAGGGTACGGGTTAGTGTTAGGTTTAGGTTACGTTTTAGGGTTAGGGTACGGTTTAGGGTTAGGGTGAGGGTTAAGGGTTAGGGTTAGTGTTAGGGTTAGGGTTAGGGTACGTGTTAGGCTACGGGTTAGGGTTATGGTTAGGGTTAGGGTTAGGGGTAGGGTACGGGTTAGGGTTAGGATTAGGGTACGGTTTAGGGTTAGGGTACGGTTTAGGGTTAGGTTTAGGTTTAGGGTACGGGTTAGGGTTAGGGTACGGGTTAGGGTTAGGGTTAGGGATAGGGTTAGGGTTAGGGTTAGGGTTAGTGTTAGCGTACGGGTTAGGATTAGGGTATGGTTTAGGGTTAGGGTACGGTTTAGGGTTAGGTTTAGGTTTAGGGTACGGGTTAGGGTTAGGGTACGGGTTAGGGTACGGGTTAGGTTTAGGGTTAGGGTTAGGGTTAGTGTTAGCGTACGGGTTAGGGTTAGGGTACGGGTTAGGGTACGGGTTAGGGTTAGGGTTAGGGTACGGGTTAGGTTTAGGGTTAGGGTACGGGTTAGGATTAGTGTTAGGGTACGGGTTAGGGTTAGGGTTAGGGTACGGGTTAGGGTTAGGATTAGGGGTTAGAGTTAGGGTGCGGGTTAGGGTTAGGTTTAGGGTTAGGTACGGGTTAGGGTTAGGGTTAGGGTTAGGGTTAAGTTACGGGTTAGGGTTAGGGTAAAGGTTAGGGTTAGGGTTAGGTTTAGGGTTTAGGGGTTAGGGTTAGAGTTAGGGTTAGGGTTAGGGTCAGGGTACGGGTTAGGGTTAGTGTTAGGGTTAGGGTTAGGGTTAGGGTACGGGTTAGGTTTAGGGTTAGGGTTAGGGTTAGGGTACGGGTTAGGGTACGGGTTAGGGTTAGGGTTAGGGTTAGGGGTTAGGGGTTGGGGTTAGGGTTAGGGATAGGGTTAGGGTACGGGTTATGGTTAGTGTTAGGGTTAGTGTTAGGGTTAGGGTACGGGTTAGGTTTAGTGTTAGGGTACGTGTTAGGGTTAGGGTTAGGGTACGGGTTGGGGTTAGGGTTAGGGTTAGGGTTTGGGTACGGGTTAGGGTTAGGGTTAGGGTTAGGGTTAGGGTTAGGGTACGGGTTAGTGTACGGGTTAGGGTTAGGGTTAGGGTTAGGGTTAGGGTTAGGGTTAGGTTTAGGGTACGGTTTAGGGTTAGGGTTATGGGTTAGAGTTAGGGTTAGGGTTAGGCTTAGGGTATGGGTTAGGGTTATGGTACGGGTTACGGTTAGGGTAAGGGTTAGGGTTAGCGTATGGGTTAGGGTTAGGTTTAGGGTTAGTGTTAGGGGTTAGGGGTTGGGGTTAGGGTTAGGGTTAGGGTTAGGGTACGGGTTATGGTTAGGGTTAGGGTACGGGTTAAGTTTAGGTTTAGGGTTAGGGTTAGGGTACGGGTTAGGGTTAGGGTTAGGGTTAGGGTTACGGGTTAGGGGTTAGGGATAGGGTTAGTGTTAGGGTTAGGGTACGGGTTATGGTACGGGTTAGGGTTAGGGTACGGGTTAGTGTTAGGGTTAGGGTTAGGGTTAGCGTACGGGTTAGGTTACGAGTTAAGGTTAGGGTACGGTTTAGGGTTAGGGTACGGGTTAAGGTACGGGTTAGGGTTAGTGTAAGGGTTAGGGTTAGGGTTAGGGTACGGTTTAGGGTTAGGTTTTGGGTTAGGCTTAGGGTACGGGTTAGGGTTAGGGTACGGGTTAGGGTTAGGTTTAGGGTTAGGGTACGGGTTAGGGTTAGGGTACGGGTTGGGGTTAGGGTGAGGTTACGGGTTAGTGTTAGGATTAGGGTACGGGTTAGGGTTAGGGTTAGGGTACGGGTTAGGGTTAGGGTTAGGTTTAAGGTACGGTTTAGGGTTAGGGTTAGGGGTTAGGGTTAGGGTACGGGTTATGGTTAGGGTTAGGGTTATTGTTAGGTTTAGGGTTAGGGTAAGGGTTAGGGTTAGGGTTAGGGTTAGTGTTAGGGTTAAGGTATGGGTTAGGGTTAGGGTTAGGATTAGGGTTAGATTTACGGTTAGGGTACGGGTTAGGTTTAGGTTAAAGGTTAGTGTTAGGGTACGGGTTAGGGTATGGGTTAGATTTAGGGTTAGGGTTAGGGTACGGGTTAGGGTTAGGGTTAGGGTTAGGGTTAGGGTACGGGTTAGGGTTAGGGTTAGGTTTAGGGTTAGGGTTAGGGTACGGGTTAGGTTACGGGTTAGGTAACGGGTTAGGGTTAGGGTACGGGTTAGGGTACGGGTTAGATTTAGGGTTAGGGTGCGGTTTAGGTTTCGGGTTACGTTTAGGGTTAGGGTGTGGGTTAGGGTACGTGTTAGGTTTAGGATTAGGGTTAGGGTTAGGTTACGGGTTAGGGTTAGGGTTAGGGTTAGGATTAGGCTTAGGGTATGGGTTAGCGTTATGGTACGGGTTACGGTTAGGGTTAGGGTTAGAGTTAGCGTACGGGTTAGGGTTAGGGTTAGGGTTAGGGTTAGGGGTTAGGGGTTGGTGTTAGGGTTAGGGTTAGGGTTAGGGTACGGGTTATGGTTAGGGTTAGGGTATGGGTTAGGTTTAGGGTTAGGGTTAGGGATAGGGTACGGGTTAGGGTTAGGGTTAGGGTTAGGGTTACGGGTTAGGGGTTAGGGTTAGGGTTAGGGTTAGTGTTAGGGTTAGGGTACGGGTTATGGTACGGGTTAGGGTTAGGGTACGGGTTAGTGTTAGGGTTAGGGTTAGGGTTAGGGTATGAGTTAGGTTACGAGTTAGGGTTAGGGTACAGGTTAGGGTTAGGGTACGGGTTAGGGTACGGGTTAGGGTTAGTGTAAGGGTTAGGGTTAGGGTTAGGGTACGGTTTAGGGTTAGGTTTTGGGTTAGGCTTAGGGTACGGGTTAGGGTTAGGGTACGGGTTAGGTTTAGGTTTAGGGTTAGGGTACGGGTTAGGGTTAGGGTACGGGTTAGGGTTAGGGTGAGGGTACGGGTTAGGTTTAGGATTAGGGAACGGTTTAGGGTTAGGGTTAGGGTACGGGTTAGGGTTAGGGTTAGGTTTAAGGTACGGTTTAGGGTTAGGGTTAGGGGTTACGGTTAGGGTACGGGTTAGGGTTAGGGTTAGGGTTAGGGTTAGGTTTAGGGTTAGGGTACGGGTTAGGGTTAGGGTTAGTGTTAGGGTTAAGGTATGGGTTAGGGTTAGGGTTAGGATTAAGGTTAGATTTACGGTTAGGGTCCGGGTTAGGTTTAGGGTAAAGGTTAGTGTTAGGGTACGGGTTAGGGTATGGGTTAGGGTTAGGGTTAGGTTTAGGGTACGGGTTAGGGTTAGGGTTAGGGTTAGGGTTAGGGTACGGGTTAGGGTTAGGGTTAGGGTTACGGTTAGGGTACGGGTTAGGTTACGGGTTAGGGTACGGGTTAGGGTTAGGGTACGGGTTAGGGTTAGGGTTAGGTTTAGGGTTAGGGTGCGGTTTAGGTTTCGGGTTACGTTTAGGGTTAGGGTTAGGGTTAGGGTACGGGTTAGGTTTAGGATTAGGGTTAGGGTTAGGTTACGGGTTAGGGTTATGGTTAGGGTTAGGATTAGGGTACGGGGTAGGTTTAGGGTTAGGGTACGGGTTAGGGTTAGGGTACGGGTTAGGGTTAGGGTTAGGGTTAGGGTACGGATTAGGGTTAGGGTTAGGGTACGTGTTAGGGTTAGGGTTAGGGTTAGGGTTAGGGTTAGGATTAGAGGTTCGGGTTAGGGATAGGCTTAGGGTTAGGATTAGGGTACGGGTTAGGGTTAGGGTTAGGGTACGTGTTAGGGTTAGGTTTAGGGTATGTTTTAGGGTTAGGGTACGGTTTAGGTTTAGGGTTAGGGTTAGGCTACGGGTTAGGGTTAGGGTACGGGTTAGGGTTAGGGTTAGGGTACGGGTTAGGGTTAGGTTACTGTTTAGGGTTCAGGTTAGGTTTAGGGTTAGGGTACGGGTTAGGGTTAGGGTTAGGGTACGGGTTAGGGTTAGGGTTAGTGTTAGGGTTAGGGTACGGTTATGGTTAGGTTTAGTGTACAGGTTAGGGTTAGGTTACGGGTTAGGTTTAGGGTTAGGGTTAGGGTTAGTGTTAGGGTTAGGTTACGGGTTAGGGTTAGGGTACGGGTTAGGGTTAGGGTACGGGTTAGGGTTAGTGTTAGGGTAGGGGTTAGGTTTAGGGTTAGGGTTATGTTTAGGGTACGGGTTATGGTTAGGGTTAGGTTTAGGATTAGGGTTAGGTTTAAGGTACGTGATAGGGTTAGGGTTAGGGGTTAGGGATAGGGTTAGGGTTACGGTTAGGGTTATGGTTAGGGTACGGGGTAGGGTTAGGGTTAGGGTTAGGGTCAGGGTTAGGGGTTAGGGTTAGGGTTAGGGTTAGGGTACGGGTTAGGGTTAGGGTTAGGGTCCGGTTTAGGGTTAGGTTTAGGCTACAGGTTAGGGTTAGGGTACGGGTTAGGGTTAGGGTACGGGTTAGGGTTAAGGTTAGGGTATGTGTTAGGGTTAGAGTTAGGGGTTAGGGTTAGGGTTAGGGTTAGGGTACGGCTTAGGGTTAGGGTTAGGGTACGTGTTAGGGTTAGGGTTAGGGTTAGGGTTAGGGTTAAGGGTTAGGGTTAGTGTTAGTGTTAGGGTACGGGTTAGGGTACGGGTTAGGGTTATGGTTAGGGTTAGGGGTAGGGGTAGGGTACGGGTTATGGTTAGGATTAGGGTACGGTTTAGGGTTAGGGTACGTTTTAGGGTTAGGTTTAGGTTTAGGGTACGGGTTAGGGTTAGGGTACGGGTTAGGGTTAGGGTTAGGGATAGGGTTAGGATTAGGGTTAGGGTTAGTGTTAGCATACGGGTTAGGATTAGGGTACGGTTTAGGGTTAGGGTACGGTTTAGGGTTAGGTTTAGGTTTAGGATACGGGTTAGGGTTAGGGTACGGGTTAGGGTACGGGTTAGGGTTAGTGTTAGGGTTAGGGTTAGTGTTAGCGTACGGGTTAGGGTTAGGGTACGGGTTAGGGTACGGATAGGGTTAGGGTTAGGGTACGGGTTAGGTTTAGGGTTAGGGTACAGGTTAGGGTTAGTGTTAGGGTACGGGTTAGGGTTAGGGTTAGGATTAGGGTACGGTTTAGGGTTAGGATTAGGGGTTAGGGTTAGGGTACGGGTTAGGGTTAGGTTTAGGTTTAGGGTACGGGTTAAGGTTAGGGTTAGTGTTAGGGTTAAGGTACGGGTTAGGTTTTGGATTAAGGTTAGGGTTAGGGTTAGGTTTAGGGTTTAGAGGTTAGGGTTAGAGTTAGTGTTAGGGTTAGGGTTAGGGTTAGGGTTAGGGTTAGGGTACGGGTTAGGGTTAGTGTTAGGGTTAGGGTTAGGGTTAGGTTACGGGTTAGGTTTAGGGTTAGGGTTAGGGTTAGGGTACGGGTTAGGGTACGGGTTAGGGTTAGGGTTAGGGTTAGGGTTAGGGTACAGGTTAGGGTACGTGTTAGGTTAGGGTTAGGGTACGGGTTGGGGTTAGGGTTAGGGTTAGGGTTTGGGTACGGGATAGGGTTAGGGTTAGGGTTAGGTTTAGGGTTAGTGTTAGGGTGAAGGTATGGGTTAGGGTTAGGGTTAGGATTAGGTTTAGATTTACGGTTAGGGTACGGGTTAGGTTTAGGGTAAATGTTAGTGTTAGGGTACGGGTTAGGGTATGGGTTAGGGTTAGGATTAGGGTTAGGGTACGGGTTAGGGTTAGTGTTAGGGTTAGGGTTAGGGTACGGGTTAGGGTTAGGGTTAGGTTTAGGGTTAGGGTTAGGGTACGGGTTAGGTTACGGGTTAGGGTACGGGTTAGGGTTAGGGTACGGGTTAGGGTTAGGTTTAGGGTTAGGGTGTGGTTTAGGTTTCGGGTTACGTTTAGGGTTATGGTTAGGGTTAGGGTACGGGTTAGGTTTAGGATTAGGGTTAGGGTTAGGTTACGGGTTAGGGTTAGGATTAGGGTTAGGATTAGGGTACGGGGTAGGTTTAGGGTTAGGGTACGGGTTAGGGTTAGGGTACGGGTTAGGGTTAGGGTTAGGGTTAGGGTACGGATTAGGGTTAGGGTTAGGGTACGTGTTAGGTTTAGGGTTAGGGTTAGGGTTAGGGTTAGGATTAGAGTTTCGGGTTAGGGATAGACTTAGGGTTAGGATTAGGGTACGTGTTAGGGTACGGGTTAGGGTTAGGGTTAGGGTACGGGTTAGGGTTAGGTTTAGGGTAAGTTTTAGGGTTAGGGTACGGTTTAGGTTTAGGGTTAGGGTTAGGGTACGGGTTAGGGTTAGGGTACGGGTTAGGGTTAGGGTTAGGGTACGGGTTAGGGTTAGGGTACTGTTTAGGGTTCGGGTTAGGTTTAGGGTTAGGGTACGGGTTAGGGTTAGGGTTAGGGTACGGGTTAGGGTTAGGGTTAGGGTTAGGGTTAGGGTACGGTTATGGTTAGGGTTAGTGTACAGGTTAGGGTTAGGGTACGGGTTAGGTTTAGGGTTAGGGTTAGGGTTAGTGTTAGGGTTAGGTTACGGGTTAGGGTTAGGGTACGGGTTAGGGTTAGGGTACGGGTTAGGGTTAGGGTTAGGGTAGGGGTTAGGGTTAGGGTTAGGGTTAGGGTTAGTGTACGGTTTATGGTTAGGGTTAGGTGTAGGGTTAGGGTTAGGGTAGGGTACGTGATAGGGTTAGGGTTAGGGGTTAGGGATAGGGTTAGGGTTACGGTTAGGGTTATGGTTAGGGTACGGGGTAGGGTTAGTGTTAGGGTTAGGGTTAGGGTCAGGGTTAGTTGTTAGGGTTAGTGTTAGGGTTAGGGTACGGGTTAGTGTTAGGGTACGGGTTAGGGTTAGGGTTAGGCTACGGGTTAGGGTTAGGGTACGGGTTAGGGTTAGGGTACGGGTTAGGGTTAAGGTTAGGGTATGTGTTAGGGTTAGGGTTAGGGTTAGGGTTAGGGTACGGGTTAGGGTTAGGGTTAGGGTTCGTGTTAGGGTTAGGGTTAGGGTTAGGGTTAGGGTTAGGGTTAAGGGTTAGGGTTAGTGTTAGGGTTAGGGTACAGGTTAGGGTACGGGTTAGGGTTATGGTTAGGGTAGGGGTAGGGGTAGGGTACGGTTTATGGTTAGGATTAGGGTACGGTTTAGGGTTAGGGTACGGTTTAAGGTTAGGTTTAGGTTTAGGGTACGGGTTAGGGTTAGGGTACGGGTTAGGGTTAGGGTTAGGGATAGGGTTAGGATTAGGGTTAGGGTTAGTGTTAGCATACGGGTTAGGATTAGGGTACGGTTTAGGGTTAGGGTACGGTTTAGGGTTAGGTTTAGGTTTAGGGTACGGGTTAGGGTTAGGGTACGGGTTAGGGTACGGGTTAGGGTTAGGGTTAGGGTTAGGGTTAGGGTTAGTGTTAGCGTACGGGTTAGGGTTAAGGTACGGGTTAGGGTACGGATAGGGTTAGGGTTAGGGTACAGGTTAGGTTTAGGGTTAGGGTACGGGTTAGGGTACGTGTTAGGGTTAGGGTTAGTGTACGGGTTGGGGTTAGGGTTAGGGTTAGGGGTTAGGGGTTAGGGTTAGGGTTAGGGTTACTGTTAGGGTTAGGGTATGGTTTAGGGTAAGGGTTAGGGTTAGGGTTAGGGGTTAGAGTTAGGGTTAGGGTTAGGCTTAGGGTATGGGTTAGTGTTATGGTATGGGTTACGGTTAGGGTTAGGGTTAGGGTTAGCGTACGGGTTAGGGTTAGGGTTAGGTTTAGGGTTAGGGGTTAGGGGTTGGGGTTAGGGTTAGGGTTACTGTTAGGGTACGGGTTATGGTTAGGGTTAGGGTACGTGTTAGGTTTAGGGTTAGGGTTAGGGTTAGGGTACGTGTTAGGGTTAGGGTTAGGGTTAGGGTTAGGGGTTAGGGGTTAGGTTTAGGGTTAGGGTTAGTGTTAGGATTAGGGTACGGTTTAGGGTAAGGGTTAGGGTTAGGGTACGGGTTAGTGTTAGGGTTATGTTTAGGGTTAGGGTTAGGGTACGGGTTAGGTTACGAGTTAGGGTTAGGGTACGGGTTAGGGTTAGGGTACGGGTTAGGGTACGGGTTAGGGTTAGTGTAAGGGTTAGGGTTAGGGTTAGGGTACGGTTTAGGGTTAGGTTTTGGGTTAGGCTTAGGGTACGGGTTAGGGTTAGGGTACGGGTTAGGGTTAGGTTTAGGGTTAGTGTACGGGTTAGGGTTAGGGTACGGGTTAGGGTTAGGGTGAGGGTACGGGTTAGGGTTAGGATTAGGGTATGGGTTAGGGTTAGGGTTAGGGTACGAGTTAGGGTTAGGGTTAGGGTTAAGGTACGGGTTAGGGTTAGGGTTAGGGTTTAGGGTTAGGGTACGGGTTAGGGTTAGGGTTAGGGTTAGGGTTAGGTTTAGGGTTAGGGTGCAGGTTAGGGTTAGGGTTAGGGTTAGGGTTAGTGTTAGGGTTAAGGTATGGGTCAGGGTTAGGTTTAGGATTAGGGTTAGATTTACGGTTAGGGTACGGGTTAGGTTTAGGGTAAAGGTTAGTGTTAGGGTACGGGTTAGGGAATGGGTTAGGGTTAGGGTTAGGGTTAGGGCACGGGTTAGGTTTAGGGTTAGTGTACGGGTTAGTTTACTGGTTAGGGTACGGGTTAGGGTTAGGGTACGGGTTAGGTTTAGGGTTAGGTTTAGGGTTAGGGTGCGGTTTAGGTTTCGGGTTACGTTTAGGGTTAGGGTTAGGGTTAGGGTACGGGTTAGGTTTAGGGTTAAGTTTAGGGTTAGGTTACGGGTTAGAGTTAGGGTTAGGGTTAGGATTAGGGTACGGGTTAGGTTTAGGGTTAGGGTAAGGGTTAGGGTTAGGGTACGGGTTAGGGTTAGTGTTAGGGTACGGGTTACGGTTAGGGTTAGGGTACGTGTTAGGGTTAGGATTAGGGTTAGGGTTAGGGTTAGGATTAGAGGTTAGGGTTAGGGATAGGCTTAGGGTTAGGATTAGGGTATGGGTTAGGGTACGGTTTAGGGTTAGGGTTAGGGTACGGGTTAGGGTTAGGTTTAGGGTACGTTTTAGGGTTAGGGTACGGTTTAGGGTTATGGTTAGGGTTAGGGTACGGGTTAGGGTTATGGTACGGGTTAGGGTTAGGTTTAGAGTACGGGTTAGGTTTAGGGTACTGTTTAGGGTTAGGGTTAGGTTTAGGGTTAGGGTACGGTTTAGGGTTAGGGTACGGGTTAGTGTTAGTGTTAGGGTTAGGGTTAGGGTACGGGTTAGGGTTAGGGTTAGTGTACAGGTTAGGGTTAGGGTACGGGTTAGGTTTAGGGTTAGTGTTAGGGTTAGTGTAAGGGTTAGGGTACGGGTTAGGGTTAGGGTACGGGTTAGGGTTAGGGTACGGGTTAGGGTTAGGGTTAGGGTACGGGTTAGGGTTTGGGTTAGGGTTAGGTTTAGGGTACGGGTTATGGTTAGGGTTAGGTTTAGGTTTAGGGTTAGGGTTAGGGTACGTGATAGGGTTAGGGTTAGGTGTTAGGGATAGGGTTAGGGTTACGGTTAGGGTTAATGTTAGGGTACGGGTTAGGGTTAGTGTTAGGGTTAGGGTTAGGGTCAGGGTTAGGGTTTAGGGTTAGGGTTAGGGTTAGGGTACGGGTTAGGGTTAGGGTTAGGGTACGGGTTAGGGTTAGGTTTAGGCTACGGTTTAGGGTTAGGGTCCGGGTTAGTGTTAGGGTACGGTTTAGGTTTAAGGTTATGGTATGTGTTAGGGTTAGGGATAGGGGTTAGGGTTAGGGTTAGTGT
>JAVLSZ010000062.1:322500-330000 GCA_032313775.1 Urocyon cinereoargenteus | reverse complement strand
TACGTTTTAGGGTTACGGTTAGGGTACGGGTTTGGGTTAGTGTATGGGTTAGGGTTAGGGTTAGGGTTAGGGCTAGGGTCGGGTTAGGGTTAGGGTTAGGGTACGGGTTAGGTTTAGGGTACGGGTTAGGTTTAGGGTTAGGGTAAGGGTTAGTGTTAGGGTTAGGGTAGGGGTTAGGGTTAGGGTAAGGGTACGGGTTAGGTTTAGGTTACGGGTTAGGGTTAGGGTTAGGGTAGGGGTTAGGGTTAGGGTTAGGGTTAGGTTTAGGGTTAGGGTAAGGGTTAGAGTTAGGGTTAGGGTAGGGGTTAGGGTTAGGGTTAGGGTACGGGTTAGGGTTAGGGTACGGGTTAGGGTTAGGGTTAGGGTAGGGGTTAGGTTTACGGTTAGGGTTAGGGTAAGAGTTATGGTTAGGGTTAGGTTTAGGGTTAGGGTACGGGTTAGGGTTAGGGTACGGGTTAGGGTTAGGGTACGGGTTAGGGTTAGGGTTAGGGTACGGGTTAGGGTTAGGGTTAGGATTAGGGTTAGTGTTAGGGTAAGATTTAGGGTTAGGGTTGGGTACGGCTTAGGGTTTGGGTACGGTTAGGGTTAGGGTACGGGTTAGGGTTAGGGTTACGGTACTTGTTAGGGTTAGGGTTAGGGTTTAGGGTTAGGGTTTGGGTTAGGGTACGGTTTAGGGTTAGGGTACGGGTTACTGTTTGGGTTAGGGTTAGGGTACGGGTTAGGGTTAGGGTACGGGTTAGGGTTAGGTTTAGGGTACGGGTTAGGGTTAGGGTTAGGGGTTAGGGTTAGGGTTAGGGTACGGGTTAGGGTTAGGTTTAGAGTTAGGGTTAGGGTTAGCGTACGGGTTAGGGTTAGGGTTACGGTACGGGTTAGGGTTAGGATACGGGTTAGGGTTAGGGTTAGGGTTAGGTTTAGGGTTAGGAAAGGGTTAGGGTTAGGGTTAGGTTTAGGGTTAGGTTTAAGGTTAGGGTACAGGTTAGGGTTAGGGTTAGGGTTAGGGTTAGTGTTAGGGTTAAGGTATGGGTTAGGGTTAGGGTTAGGATTAGGGTTAGATTTACGGTTAGGGTTCGGGTTAGGTTTAGGGTAAAGGTTAGTGTTAGGGTACGGGTTAGGGTATGGGTTATGGTTAGGGTTAGGGTTAGGGCACGGGTTAGGTTTAGGGTTAGGGTACGGGTTAGGATTAGTGTTAGGGTTAGGGTTAGGGTTAGGGTTAGGGTTAGGGTTAGGATTAGGGGTTAGAGTTAGGGTGCGGGTTAGGGTTAGGTTTAGGGTTAGGGTACGGGTTAGGGTATGGGTTAGGGTTAGGGTTAGGGTTAGGGTACGGGTTAGGGTTAGGGTTAGGGTACGGGTTAGGATTAGTGTTAGGGTACGGGTTAGGGTTAGGGTTAGGGTACGGGTTAGGGCTAGGATTAGGGGTTAGAGTTAGGGTGCGGGTTAGGGTTAGGTTTATGGTTAGGGTACGGGTTAGGGTTAGCGTTAGGGTTAGGGTTAAGTTACGGGTTAGGGTTAGGGTAAAGGTTAGGGTTAGGGTTAGGTTTAGGGTTTAGGGGTTAGGGTTAGAGTTAGGGTTAGGGTTAGGGTTAGGGTACGGGTTAGGGTTAGTGTTAGGGTTAGGGTTAGGGTTAGGGTACGGTTTAGGTTTAGGGTTAGGGTTAGGGTTAGGGTACGGGTTAGGGTACGGGTTAGGGTTAGGGTTAGGGTTAGGGTTAGGGGTTAGGGGTTGGGGTTAGGGTTAGGGATAGGGTTAGGGTACGGGTTATGGTTAGTGTTAGGCTTAGTGTTAGGGTTAGGGTACGGGTTAGGTTTAGGGTTAGGGTACGGTTTAGGGTTAGGGTACGGTTTAGGGTTAGGTTTAGGTTTAGGGTACGGGTTAGGGTTAGGGTACGGGTTAGGGTACGGGTTAGGGTTAGGGTTAGGGTTAGGGTTAGTGTTAGCGTACGGGTTAGGGTTAGGGTACGGGTTAGGGTACGGATAGGGTTAGGGTTAGGGTACAGGTTAGGTTTAGTGTTAGGGTCATGGTTAGGGTTAGGGTTAGGGTACGGGTTAGGGTTAGGGTTAGGTTTAGGGTACGGTTTAGGGTTAGGATTAGGGGTTAGGGTTAGGGTACGGTTTAGGGTTAGGTTTAGGGTTAGGGTACGGGTTAGGGTTACGGTTAGTGTTGGGGTTAAGGTACGGGTTAGGTTTAGGGTTAAGGTTAGGGTTAGGGTTAGGTTTAGGGTTTAGAGGTTAGGGTTAGAGTTAGTGTTAGGGTTAGGGTTAGGGTTAGGGTATGGGTTAGGGTTAGTGTTAGGGTTAGGGTTAGGGTTAGGTTACGGGTTAGTTTTAGGGTTAGGGTGAGGGTTAGGGTACGGGTTAGGGTACGGGTTAGGGTTAGGGTTAGGGTACGGGTTAGGGTACGTGTTAGGGTTAGGGTTAGGGTACGGGTTGGGGTTAGGTTTAGGGTTAGGGGTTAGGGGTTAGGGTTAGGGTTAGGGTTACTGTTAGGGTTAGGGTATGGTTTAGGGTAAGGGTTAGTGTTAGGGTTAGGGGTTAGAGTTAGGGTTAGGGTTAGGCTTAGGGTATGGGTTAGTGTTACGGTACGGGTTACGGTTAGGGTTAGGGTTAGGGTTAGCGTACGGGTTAGGGTTAGGGTTAGGTTTAGGGTTAGGGGTTAGGGGTTGGGGTTAGGGTTAGGGTTAGTGTTAGGGTACGGGTTATGGTTAGGGTTAGGGTACGTGTTAGGGTTAGGGTTAGGGTTAGGGTTAGGGGTTAGGGGTTAGGTTTAGGGTTAGGGTTAGTGTTAGGGTTAGGGTACGGTTTAGGGTAAGGGTTAGGGTTAGGGTACGGGTTAGTGTTAGGGTTATGTTTAGGGTTAGGGTTAGGGTACGGGTTAGGTTACGAGTTAGGGTTAGGGTACGGGTTAGGGTTAGGGTACGGGTTAGGGTACGGGTTAGGGTTAGTGTTAGGGTTAGGGTTAGTGTTAGCGTACGGGTTAGGGTTAGGGTACGGGTTAGGGTACGGATAGGGTTAGGGTTAGGGTACGGGTTAGGTTTAGGGTTAGGGTACAGGTTAGGGTTAGGGTTAGGGTACGGGTTAGGGTTAGGGTTAGGGTTAGGGTACGGTTTAGGGTTAGGATTAGGGGTTAGGGTTAGGGTACGGGTTAGGGTTAGGTTTAGGGTTAGGGTACGGGTTAAGGTTAGGGTTAGTGTTAGGGTTAAGTTACGGGTTAGGTTTAGGGTTAAGGTTAGGGTTAGGGTTAGGTTTAGGGTTTAGAGGTTAGGGTTAGAGTTAGTGTTAGGGTTAGGGTTAGGGTTAGGGTTAGGGTTAGGGTACGGGTTAGGGTTAGTGTTAGGGTTAGGGTTAGGGTTAGGTTACGGGTTAGTTTTAGGGTTAGGGTTAGGGTTAGGGTACGGGTTAGGGTACGGGTTAGGGTTAGGGTTAGTGTTAGGGTTATGGTACGGGTTAGGGTACGTGTTAGGTTAGGGTTAGGGTACGGGTTGGGGTTAGGGTTAGGGTTAGGGTTTGGGTACGGGTTAGGGTTAGGGTTAGGGTTAGGGTTAGGGTACGGGTTAGGTTTAGGATTAGGGTTAGGGTTAGGTTACGGGTTAGGGTTAGGGTTAGGGTTAGGATTAGGCTTAGGGTATGGGTTAGGGTTATGGTACGGGTTACGGTTAGGGTTAGGGTTAGGGTTAGCGCACGGGTTAGGGTTAAGGTTAGGGTTAGGATTAGGGGTTAGGGGTTGGGGTTAGGGTTAGGGTTAGGTTTAGGGTACGGGTTATGGTTAGGGTTAGGGTATGGGTTAGGTTTAGGGTTAGGGTTAGGGATAGGGTACGGGTTAGGGTTAGGGTTAGTGTTAGGGTTACGGGTTAGGGGTTAGGGTTAGGGTTAGGGTTAGTGTTAGGGTTAGGGTACGGGTTATGGTACGGGTTAGGGTTAGGGTACGGGTTAGTGTTAGGGTTAGGGTTAGGGTTAGGGTACGGGTTAGGGTTAGTGTAAGGGTTAGGGTTAGGGTTAGTGTACGGTTTAGGGTTAGGTTTTGGGTTAGGCTTAGGGTACGGGTTAGGGTTAGGGTACGGGTTAGGGTTAGGTTTAGGGTTAGGGTACGGGTTAGGGTTAGGGTACGGGTTTGGGTTAGGGTGAGGGTACGGGTTAGGATTAGGATTAGGGTACGGGTTAGGGTTAGGGTTAGGGTACGGGTTACGGTTAGGGTTAGGTTTAAGGTACGGTTTAGGGTTAGGGTTAGGGTTTATGGTTAGGGTACGGGTTAGGGTTAGGGTTAGGGTTAGGGTTAGGTTTAGGGTTAGTGTTAGGGTTAAGGTATGGGTTAGGGTTAGGGTTAGGATTAGGTTTAGATTTACGGTTAGGGTACGGGTTAGGTTTAGGGTAAAGGTTAGTGTTATGGTACGGGTTAGGGTATGGGTTAGGGTTAGGATTAGGGTTAGGGTACGGGTTAGGTTTAGTGTTAGGGTTAGGGTTAGGGTACGGGTTAGGGTTAGGGTTAGGTTTAGGGTTAGGGTTAGGGTACGGGTTAGGTTACGGGTTAGGGTACGGGTTAGGGTTAGGGTATGGGTTAGGGTTAGGGTTAGGTTTAGGGTTAGGGTGCGGTTTAGGTTTCGGGTTACGTTTAGGGTTAGGGTTAGGGTTAGGGTCCGGGTTAGGTTTAGGATTAGGGTTAGGGTTAGGTTACGGGTTAGGGTTAGGATTAGGGTACGGGGTAGGTTTAGGGTTAGGGTACGGGTTATGGTTAGGGTACGGGTTAGGGTTAGGGTTAGGGTTAGGGTACGGATTAGGGTTAGGGTTAGGGTACGTGTTAGGTTTAGGGTTAGGGTTAGGGTTAGGGTTAGGATTAGAGTTTCGGGTTAGGGATAGGCTTAGGGTTAGGATTAGGGTACGGGTTAGGGTACGGGTTAGGGTTAGGGTTAGGGTACGGGTTAGGGTTAGGTTTAGGGTAAGTTTTAGGGTTAGGGTACGGTTTAGGTTTAGGGTTAGGGTTAGGGTACGGGTTAGGGTTAGGGTACGGGTTAGGGTTAGGGTTAGGGTACGGGTTAGGGTTAGGGTACTGTTTAGGGTTCGGGTTAGGTTTAGGGTTAGGGTACGGGTTAGGGTTAGGGTTAGGGTACGGGTTAGGGTTAGGGTTAGGGTTAGGGTTAGGGTACAGTTATGTTTAGGGTTAGTGTACAGGTTAGGGTTAGGGTACGGGTTAGGTTTAGGGTTAGGGTTAAGGTTAGTGTTAGGGTTAGGTTACGGGTTAGGGTTAGGGTACGGGTTAGGGTTAGGGTACGGGTTAGGGTTAGGGTTAGGGTAGGGGTTAGGGTTAGGGTTAGGGTTAGGGTTAGTGTACGGGTTATGGTTAGGGTTAGGTTTAGGGTTAGGGTTAGGGTTAGGGTACGTGATAGGGTTAGGGTTAGGGGTTAGGGATAGGGTTAGGGTTACGGTTAGGGTTATGGTTAGGGTACCGGTTAGGGTACGGGTTAGGGTTATGGTTAGGGTTAGGGGTAGGGGTAGGGTACGGGTTATGGTTAGGATTAGGGTACGGTTTAGGGTTAGGGTACGGTTTAAGGATAGGTTTAGGTTTAGGGTACGGGTTAGGGTTAGGGTACGGGTTAGGGTTAGGGTTAGGGATAGGGTTAGGATTAGGGTTAGGGTTAGTGTTAGCATACGGGTTAGGATTAGGGTACGGTTTAGGGTTAGGGTACGGTTTAGGGTTAGGTTTAGGTTTAGGGTACGGGTTAAGGTTAGGGTACGGGTTAGGGTACGGGTTAGGGTTAGGGTTAGGGTTAGGGTTAGTGTTAGCGTACGGGTTAGGGTTAGGGTACGGGTTAGGGTACGGATAGGGTTAGGGTTAGGGTACAGGTTAGGTTTAGGGTTAGGGTACGGGTTAGGGTTAGGGTTAGATTACGGGTTAGGGTTAGGGTTAGGTTTAGGGTACGGTTTAGGGTTAGGATTAGGGGTTATGTTTAGGGTACGGTTTAGGGTTAGGTTTAGGGTTAGGGTACGGGTTAGGGTTAGTGTTAGGGTTAGGGTTAGGGTTAGGTTACGGGTTAGTTTTAGGGTTAGGGTTAGGGTTAGGGTACGGGTTAGGGTACGGGTTAGGGTTAGGGTTAGGGTACGGGTTAGGGTACGTGTTAGGGTTAGGGTTAGGGTACGGGTTGGGGTTAGGGTTAGGGTTAGGGGTTAGGGGTTAGGGTTAGGGTTAGGGTTACTGTTAGGGTTAGGGTATGGTTTAGGGTAAGGGTTAGTGTTAGGGTTAGGGGTTAGAGTTAGGGTTAGGGTTAGGCTTAGGGTATGGGTTAGTGTTATGGTACGGGTTACGGTTAGGGTTAGGGTTAGGGTTAGCGTACGGGTTAGGGTTAGGGTTAGGTTTAGGGTTAGGGGTTATGGGTTTGGGGTTAGGGTTAGGGTTAGTGTTAGGGTACGGGTTATGGTTAGGGTTAGGGTACGTGTTTGGGTTAGGGTTAGGGTTAGGGTTAGGGGTTAGGGGTTAGGTTTAGGGTTAGGGTTAGTGTTAGGGTTAGGGTACGGTTTAGGGTAAGGGTTAGGGTTAGGGTACGGGTTAGTGTTAGGGTTATGTTTAGGGTTAGGGTTAGGGTACGGGTTAGGTTACGAGTTAGGGTTAGGTTACGGGTTAGGGTTAGGGTACGGGTTAGGGTACGGGTTAGGGTTAGTGTAAGGGTTAGGGTTAGGGTTAGGGTACGGTTTAGGGTTAGGTTTTGGGTTAGGCTTAGGGTACTGGTTAGGGTTAGGGTACGGGTTAGGGTTAGGTTTAGGGTTAGTGTACGGGTTAGGGTTAGGGTACGGGTTAGGGTTAGGGTGAGGGTATGGGTTAGGGTTAGGATTAGGGTACGGGTTAGGGTTAGGGTTAGTGTACGAGTTAGGGTTAGGGTTAGGGTTAAGGTACGGGTTAGGGTTAGGGTTAGGGTTTAGGGTTAGGGTACGGGTTAGGGTTAGGGTTAGGGTTAGGGTTAGGTTTAGGGTTAGGGTACAGGTTAGGGTTAGGGTTAGGGTTAGGGTTAGTGTTAGGGTTAAGGTATGGGTTAGGGTTAGGTTTAGGATTAGGGTTAGATTTACGGTTAGGGTACGGGTTAGGTTTAGGGTAAAGGTTAGTGTTAGGGTACTGGTTAGGGTATGGGTTAGGGTTAGGGTTAGGGTTAGGGCACGGGTTAGGGTTAGGGTTAGGGTTAGGGTTAGTGTACGGGTTAGGTTACGGGTTAGGGTACGGGTTAGGGTTAGGGTACGGGTTAGGGTTAGGGTTAGGTTTAGGGTTAGGGTGCGGTTTAGGTTTCGGGTTATGTTTAGTGTTAGGGTTAGGGTTAGGGTACGGGTTAGGTTTAGGGTTAAGTTTAGGGTTAGGTTACGGGTTAGAGTTAGGGTTAGGTTTAGGATTAGGGTACGGGGTAGGTTTAGGGTTAGGGTAAGGGTTAGGGTTAGGGTACGGGTTAGGGTTAGTGTTAGGGTACGGGTTACGGTTAGGGTTAGGGTACGTGTTAGGGTTAGGATTAGGGTTAGGGTTAGGGTTAGGAT
>JAVLSZ010000062.1:267500-317500 GCA_032313775.1 Urocyon cinereoargenteus | reverse complement strand
GGTTAGGGTTAGGGTTTGTGTTAGGGTTAGGGTTAGGGTACAGGTTAGTGTTAGGGTTAGGGTACGGGTTAGGGTTAGGGTTAGGGTTAGGGTACGGGTTAGGGTTAGGGTACGGGTTAGGGTTAGAGTTAGGGTACGGGTTAGGGTTAGGGTTAGGGGTTAGCGTTAGGATACGGGTTAGGGTTAGAGTTAGGGTACGGGTTAGGGTTAGGGTTAGGGTTAGGGTTAGTGTTGGGTTAGCGTACGGTTTAGGGTTAGAGTTAGGGTACGGAATTAGGGTTAGGGTACGTGTTAGGGTTAGGGTTAGGGTTAGGGTTAGGGTTAGGGTACGGGTTAGGGTTAGAGTTAGGGTACGGGTTAGGGTTAGGGTTAGGGTTAGGGTTAGTGTTAGGGTTAGCGTACGGGTTAGGGTTAGGGTTAGGTTTAGGGTTAGGGTTAGGGTTAGGGTACGGGTTAGGGTTAGGGTTAGGGTTAGGGTTAGGGTTAGGGTTTGGAAAGGGTTAGAGTTAGGGTTAGCGTTAGGGTTAGGGTACGGGTTAGGTTTAGGGTTAGGGTACGGGTTAGGGTTAGGGTTAGGGTTAGGGTTAGGGGTTAGGGGTTAGTGTTAGGTTTAGGGTTAGTGTTAGGGTTAGGGTTAGGGTACGGGTTAGGGTACGGGTTAGGGTTAGGTCAAGGGTTAGTGTTAGTGTTCGGGTTAGGGTTAGGTTTAGGGTACGGGTTAGGGTTAGGGTAGGGGTTAGTGTACGGTTTAGGGTTAGGGTACGGGTTAGGGTTAGGTTTAGGGGTGAGGGTGAGGATTAGGGTTAGGGTTAGGGTTAGGGTACGGGTTAGGGTTAGGGTTAGGGTTAGGGTCAGTGGTAGGGGTTAGGGTTAGGGTTAGGGTCAGGGTACGGGTTAGGGTTAGGGTACGGGTTAGAGTTAGGGTACGGGTTAGGGTTAAGGTTAGGGTAGGGGTTAGGGTTAGGGTTAGGGTTAGGGTTAGGGTACGAGTTATGGTTAGGGTTAGGTTTAGGGTTAGGGTACGGGTTAGGGTTAGGGTTAAGGTACGGGTTAGGTTTAGGGTACGGGTTAGGGTTAGGGTTAGGGTTACGGTACGGGTTAGGGTTAGGGTTAGGATTTTTGTTAGGGTTAGGGTAAGATTTAGGGTTAGGGTTGGGTACGGGTTAGGGTTTGGGTACGGTTAGGGTTAGGGTATGGGTTAGGGTTAGGGTTAGGGTACTTGTTAGGGTTAGTGTTAGGGGTTAGGGGTAGGGTTAGGTTTAGGTTACGGGTTAGGCTTAGGGTACGGGTTAGTGTTAGGGTTAGGGTTAGGGTTAGGGTAAGGGTTAGGGTTAGGGTACGGGTTAGGGTTAGGTTTAGGGTACGGGTTAGGGTTAGGGTTAGGGGTTAGGTTAGGGTTAGGGTTAGGGTTAGGTTTAGGGTACGGTTTAGGGTTAGGGTACAGGTTAGGGTTAGGTTTAGAGTTAGGGTTAGGGTTAGCGTACGGGTTAGGGTTAGGGTTAGGGTTAGGGTACGGGTTAGGGTTAGGGTACGGGTTAGGGTTAGGGTTAGGTTTAGGTTTAGGAAATGGTTAGGGTTAGGTTTAGGGTTCGGGTTAGGGTTAGAGTTAGGGGTTAGGGGTTAGGTTTAGGGTTAGGGTTAGGGTTAGGTACGGGTTAGGGTACGGGTTAGGGTTAGGGTACGTGTTAGGGTTAGTGTACGGGTTAGTGTTAGGGATAGTGTTAGGGTTAGGGTTAGGGTACGGGTTAGGTTTAGGGTACGGTTTAGGTTAGGGTACGGGTTAGGGTATGGGTTAGTGTTAGGGTTAGGGTATGGGTTAGAGTTAGGGTACAGGTACGGGTACGGGTTAGGGTTAGGGCTAGGGTACGGGTTAGGGTTAGGGTTAGGGTACGGGTTAGGTTTATGGTACGGGTTAGGTTTAGGGTTAGGGTAAGGGTTAGTGTAAGGGTTAGGGTAGGGGTTAGGGTTAGGGTTAGGGTACGGGTTAGGGTTAGGTTACGGGTTAGGGTTAGGGTTAGGGTAGGGGTTAGGGTTAGGGTTAGGGTTAGGTTTAGGGTTAGGGTAAGGGTTAGAGTTAGGGTTAGGGTAGGGGTTAGGGTTAGGGTTAGGGTACGGGTTAGGGTTAGGGTACGGGTTAGGGTTAGGTTTAGGGTAGGGGTTAGGGTTAGGGTTAGGGTTAGGGTACGAGTTATGGTTAGGGTTAGGTTTAGGGTTAGGGTACGGGTTAGGGTTAGGGTTAGGGTACGGGTTAGGGTTAGGGTACGGGTTAGGGTTAGGGTTAGGGTACGGGTTAGGGTTAGGGTTAGGATTAGGGTTAGTGTTAGGGTAAGATTTAGGGTTAGGGTTGGGTACGGCTTAGGGTTTGGGTACGGTTAGGGTTAGGGTACGGGTTAGGGTTAGGGTTACGGTACTTGTTAGGGTTAGGGTTAGGGGTTAGGGTTAGGGTTTGGGTTAGGGTACGGTTTAGGGTTAGGGTACGGGTTAGTGTTAGGGTTAGGGTTAGGGTACGGGTTAGGGTTAGGGTACGGGTTAGGGTTAGGGTTAGGGTACGGGTTAGGGTTAGGGTTAGGGGTTAGGGTTAGGGTTAGGGTACGGGTTAGGGTTAGGTTTAGAGTTAGGGTTAGGGTTAGCGTACGGGTTAGGGTTAGGGTTACGGTACGGGTTAGGGTTAGGATACGGGTTAGGGTTAGGGTTAGGGTTAGGTTTAGGGTTAGGAAAGGGTTAGGGTTAGGTTTAGGGTTAGGGTTAGGGTACGGGTTAGGGTTAGGGTTAGGGTACGGGTTAGGGTTAGGGTTAGGTTTAGG
Source organism: Urocyon cinereoargenteus (assembly GCA_032313775.1). Taxonomy (NCBI): domain Eukaryota; kingdom Metazoa; phylum Chordata; class Mammalia; order Carnivora; family Canidae; genus Urocyon; species Urocyon cinereoargenteus. Next base: position 314,696 of record JAVLSZ010000062.1, on the reverse strand, counting down.
GTTAGGGTACGGGTTAGGGTTCGGGTTAGGGTTAGAGTTAGGGGTTAGGGGTTAGGTTTAGGGTTAGGGTACGGGTTAGTGTACGGGTTAGGGTATGGGTTAGGCTTAGGGTACGTGTTAGGGTTACTGTACGGGTTAGTGTTAGGGATAGGGTTAGGGTTAGGGTTAGGGTACGGGTTAGGGTTAGGGTTAGGGTACGGGTTAGTGTTAGGGTATGGGTTAGGGTACGGGTTAGGGTTAGGGTAAGGGTTAGGGTTAGGGTTAGGGTTAGGGTACGGGTTAGGTTTAGGGTTAGGGCACGGGTTACGGTTACGGTACGGGTTAGGTTTAGGGTTAGGGTTAGTGTTAGCGTTAGGGTACGGGTTAGGGTTAGGGTTATGTTAGGGTTAGGGTTAGGATACGGGTTAGGGTTAGGTTTAGGGTACGGGTTACGGTTAGGGTACGGGTTAGGTTTAGGGTTAGGGTTAGTGTTAGCGTTAGGGTACGGGTTAGGGTTAGGGTTAGTGTTTGGGTTAGGGTTAGGATACGGGTTAGGGTTAGGGTTAGGGTACGGGTTAGGGTTAGGTTACGGGTTAGGGTTAGGTTTACGTTACGGGTTAGGGTTAGGATACGGGTTAGGGTTAGGGTTATGGTTAGGAAAGGGTTAGGGTTAGGTTTAGGGTTAGGGTTAGGGTACGGGTTAGGGTACTGGTTAGGGTTAGGGTTAGGGTTAGGGTTAGGGTACGGGTTAGGGTTAGGATACGGGTTAGGGTTAGAGTTAGGGTACGGGTTAGGGTTAGGGTTAGGGGTTAGGGTAGGGTTAGGGTTAGGGTTAGGTTTATTGTACGGGTTAGGGTTAGGGTACGGGTAGGGTTAGGGTACGGGTTAGGGTTAGGGTTAGGGTTAGGGTTAGGGTTAGGAAAGGGTTAGGGTTAGGGTTAGTGCTGGGTTAGGGTACGGGTTAGGTTTAGGGATATGGTACGGGTTAGGGTTAGTGTTAGGGTTAGGGTTAGGGTTAGGGTTAGGGTTAGGAAAGGGTTAGGTTTAGGTTAGTGTTAGGGTTAGGGTACGGGTAGGGTTAGGGTTAGGGTATGGGTTAGGGTTAGGGTACGGGTTAGGGTTAGGGTTAGGGTACGGGTTAGGGTTAGGGTACAGGTTAGGGTTAGGGTTAGGGTAGGGGTTAGGGTTAGGGTTAGGGTTAGGGTTAGGGTACGAGTTATGGTTAGGGTTAGGTTTAGGGTTAGGGTACGGGTTAGGGTTAGGGTTAAGGTACGGGTTAGGGTTAGGGTACGGGTTAGGGTTAGGGTTAGGGTTAGGGTCGGGTTAGGGTTAGGGCTAGGATTAGGGTTAGGTTTAGGGTAAGATTTAGGGTTAGGGTTGGGTACGGGTTAGGTTTTGGGTACGGTTAGGGTTAGGGTACGGGTTAGGGTTAGGGTTAGGGTACTTGTTAGGGTTAGGGTTAGGAGTTAGGGTTAGGGTTATGTTTAGGGTGCGGTTTAGGTTTAGGGTACGGGTTAGTGTTAGGGTTAGGGTTAGGGTTAGGGTACGGGTTAGGGTTAGGGTACGGATTAGGGTAGGTTTAGGGTACGGGTTAGGGTTAGGGTTAGGGGTTAGGGTTAGGGTTAGGGTTAGGGTTAGGTTTAGGGTACGGTTTAGGGTTAGGGTACGGGTTAGGGTTAGGTTTAGAGTTAGGGTTAGGGTTAGGGTACGGGTTAGGTTACGGGTTAGGGTTAGGGTTAGGGTTAGGGTACGGGTTGGGGTTAGGGTACGGGTTAGGGTTAGGGTTAGGGTTAAGTTTAGGGTTAGGAAAGGTTTAGGGTTAGGTTTAGGGTTAGGGTTAGGTTACGGGTTAGGGTTAGGGTTAGGGTACGGGTTAGGGTTAGGGTTAGGGTTAGGTTTAGGGTTAGGGTACGGGTTAGGGTTCGGGTTAGGGTTAGAGTTAGGGGTTAGGGGTTAGGTTTAGGTTTAGGGTTAGTGTTAGGGTACGGGTTAGGGTACGGGTTAGGGTTAGGGTACGTGTTAGGGTTAGTGTACGGGTTAGTGTTAGGGATAGGTTTAGGGTTAGGGTTAGGGTACGGGTTAGGGTTCGGGTTAGGGTACGGGTTAGGGTTAGGGTACGGGTTAGTGTACGGGTTAGGGTTAGGGTTAGGGTTAGGGTTAGGAAAGGGTTAGGGTTAGGGTTAGGGTACGGGTTTGGGTTAGGGTTACGGTTAGGGTTAGGGTACGGGTTAAGTTTAGGGTACGGGTTAGGTTAGGGTACGGGTTAGGGTACGTGTTAGGTTTAGGGTTAGGGTATGGGTTAGAGTTAGGGTACAGGTACGGGTACGAGTTAGGGTTAGGGTTATGGTTAGGGTACGGGTTATGGTTATGGTTAGGGTTAGGGTACAGGTTAGGGTTAGGGTACGGGTTAGGGTTAGGTTTAGGGTTAGGGTTAGGGTTAGGGTTAGGATACGGGTTAGTGTACGGGTTAGGGTTAGGGTTAGGGTTAGGGTACGGGTTAGGGTTAGGGTAAGGGTTAGGGTTAGGGTTAGGGTACGGGTTAGTGTTAGGTTTAGCGTTAGGATTAGGGTTAGGGTTAGGTTTGGGGTACGGGTACGGGTTAGGGTTAGGGTTAGGGTACGGGTTAGGGTTAGGGTTAGGGTTAGGGTTAGGGTTAGGTTTAGGATACGGGTTAGGGTACGGGTTAGGTTTAGGTTTAGGGTACGGGTTAGGGTTAGTGTTAGGGTTAGGGTTAGTGTTAGGGTACGGGTTAGTGTTAGGGTTAGTGTTAGGATTAGGGTTAGGGTTAGGTTTAGGGTACGGGTTGGGGTTAAGGGTTAGGGTTAGGGTTAGGTTTAGGGTACCGGTTAGGGTTAGGGTTAGGGTTAGGTTTAGGGTTAGGGTACGGGTTAGGGTTAGGTTTAGGGTACGGTTTAGGGTTAGGGTACGGTTTAGGGTTAGGTTAATGTTTAGGGTACGGGTAAGGGTTAGGGTACGGGTTAGGGTTAGGGTTAGGGTACGGGTTAGGGTTAGGTTTAGGGTACGGTTTAGGGTTAGGGTACGGTTTAGGGTTAGGTTAATGTTTAGGGTACGGGTTAGGGTTAGGGTACGGGTTAGGGTTAGGGTTAGGGTACGGGTTAGGGTTAGGGTACGGGTTAGGTTTAGGGTTAGGGTACGGGTTAGGGTTAGTGTTAGGGTACGGGTAAGGGTAAGGGTTAGGGTTAGGGTTAGGGTAGGGTTTAGGGTTACGGTTAGGGTACGGGTTAGGGTTAGGGTACGGGTTAGGGTTAGGGTTAGGGTTAGGGTTAGTGTTAGGGTTAGCGTACGGGTTAGGGTTAGGGTTAGGGTACGGGTTAGTGTTAGGGTACGGGTTAGGGTTAGGTTTAGTGTTAGCGTACGGGTTAGGGTTAGGGTATGGGTTAGGGTACTTGTTAGGGATAGGGTTAGGGTTAGGATACGGGTTAGCGTTAGGGTACGGGTTAGCATTTGGGTTAGGGTACGGGTTAGGGTTTGGGTTAGGGTACGGGTTAGGTTTAGGGTTAGGGTACGGGTTAGGGTTAGGGTTAGGGTACGGGTTAGGGTTAGGGTTAGGGCTAGGGTACGGGTTAGGGTTAGGGTTAGGGTACGGGTTAGGGTTAGGGTACGGGTTAGGTTTAGGGTTAGGGTAAGGGTTAGTGTTAGGGTTAGGGTATGGGTTAGGGTTAGGGTTAGGGTACGGGTTAGGGTTAGGGTACGGGTTAGGGTTAGGGTTAGGGTAGGGGATAGGTTTAGGTTTAGGGTTAGGGTTAGGGTACGGGTTATGGTTAGGGCTAGGTTTAAGGTTAGGGTTAGGTTTAGGGTACGGTTTAGGGATTGGGTTAGGGGTTACGGTTAGGGTTAGGGTTAGGGTTAGGGTACGGGTTAGGGTTAGTGTTAGGTTTAGGGTTAGGATCAGGGTTAGGGTTTAGGGTTAGGGTTAGGGTTAGGGTACGGGTTAGGGTTAGGTTTAGGGTACGGGTTACGGTTAGGGTACGGGTTAGGTTTAGGTTTAGGGTTAGGGTTAGCGTTAGGGTACGGGTTAGGTTTAGGGTTAGTGTTAGGGTTAGGGTTAGGATACGGGTTAGGGTTAGGGTTAGGGTACGGGTTAGGGTTAGGTTACGGTTTAGGGTTAGGGTACGGGTTAGGTTACGGGTTAGGGTACGGGTTAGGGTTAGGGTTAGGGTTAGCGTTAGGGTACGGGTTAGGGTTAGGGTACGGGTTAGGTTTAGGGTTAGAGTTAGGGTACGGTTTAGGGTTAGGTGTTAGGGTAGGGTTAGTATTAGGGTTAGGGTTAGTGTACGGGTTAGGGTTAGGGTACGGGTTATGTTTAGGGTACGGTTTAGGGTTAGGGTTAGGTTTAGGAAAGGGTTAGGGTTAGGGTTAGGATTAGCGTTAGGGTTAGGGTACGGGTTAGGTTTAGGGTTAGGGTACGGGTTAGGGTTAGAGTACGGTTTAGGGTTAGGGTTAGGGTATGGGTTATGGTTAGGGTACGGGTTAGGGTTAGGGTTAGGGTTAGGAAAGGGTTAGCGTTAGGGTCAGCGTTAGGGTTAGGGTACGGGTTAGGGTTAGGGTACGGTTTAGGGTTAGGTTTGGGTACGGGTTAGGGTTTGGGTACGGGTTAGGGTTAGGGTACGGGTTAGGGTTAGGGTTAGGGTACTTGTTAGGGTTAGGGTTAGGGGTTAGGTTTAGGGTTAGGGATAGGGTTAGTGTTAGGATTAGGGTACGGGTTAGGGTACGGGTTAGGGTACGGGTTAGGGTTAGGGTTAGGGGTTAGGGTTAGGGTTAGGGTTAGGGTTAGGGTTAGGGTTAGGGCAGGGGTTAGGGTTAGGTTTAGGGTTAGGGTTAGGGTTAGGGTACGAGTTATGGTTAGGGTTAGGTTTAGGGTTAGGGTACGGGTTAGGGGTAGGTTTAGGGTACGGGTTAGGGTTAGGGTACGGGTTAGGGTTAGGGTACGGGTTAGGTTTAGGGTTAGAGTTAGGGTACGGTTTAGGGTTAGGTGTTAGGGTAGGGTTAGTATTAGGGTTAGGGTTAGTGTACGGGTTAGGGTTAGGGTACGGGTTATGTTTAGGGTACGGTTTAGGGTTAGGGTTAGGTTTAGGAAAGGGTTAGGGTTAGGGTTAGGGTTAGCGTTAGGGTTAGGGTACGGGTTAGGTTTAGGGTTAGGGTACGGGTTAGGGTTAGAGTACGGTTTAGGGTTAGGGTTAGGGTATGGGTTATGGTTAGGGTACGGGTTAGGGTTAGGGTTAGGGTTAGGAAAGGGTTAGCGTTAGGGTCAGCGTTAGGGTTAGGGTACGGGTTAGGGTTAGGGTACGGTTTAGGGTTAGGTTTGGGTACGGGTTAGGGTTTGGGTACGGGTTAGGGTTAGGGTACGGGTTAGGTTTAGGGTTAGGGTACTTGTTAGGGTTAGGGTTAGGGGTTAGGTTTAGGGTTAGGGATAGGGTTAGTGTTAGGATTAGGGTACGGGTTAGGGTACGGGTTAGGGTACGGGTTAGGGTTAGGGTTAGGGGTTAGGGTTAGGGTTAGGGTTAGGGTTAGGGTTAGGGTTAGGGCAGGGGTTAGGGTTAGGTTTAGGGTTAGGGTTAGGGTTAGGGTACGAGTTATGGTTAGGGTTAGGTTTAGGGTTAGGGTACGGGTTAGGGGTAGGTTTAGGGTACGGGTTAGGGTTAGGGTACGGGTTAGAGTTAGGGTTAGGATTAGGGTTAGGTTTAGGGTAAGATTTAGGGTTAGGGTTGGGTACGGGTTAGGGTTTGGGTACGGTTAGGGTTAGGGTACGGGTTAGGGTTAGGGTTAGGGTACTTGTTAGGGTTAGGGTTAGGGGTTAGGTTTAGGGTTAGGGTTAGGGTACGGTTTAGGGTTAGGGTACGGGTTAGTGTTAGGGTTAGGGTTAGGGTTAGGGTACGGGTTAGGGTTAGGGTACGGGTTAGGGTTAGGGTTAGGGTACTTGTTAGGGTTAGGGTTAGGGGTTAGGGTTAGGGTTAGGGTTAGGGTACGGTTTAGGGTTAGGGTACGGGTTAGTGTTAGAGTTAGGGTACGGGTTAGGGTTAGGGTACGGGTTAGGGTTAGGGTTAGGGTACGGGTTAGGGTTAGGGTTAGGGGTTAGGGTTAGGGTTAGGGTTAGGGTTAGGTTTAGGGTACGGTTTAGGGTTAGGGTACGGGTTAGGGTTAGGTTTAGTGTTAGGGTTAGGGTTAGCGTACGGGTTAGGGTTAGGGTTAGGGTTAGGGTATGGGTTAGGGTTAGGGTCCGGGTTAGGGTTATGCTTAGTGTTAGGTTTAGGGTTAGGGTCAGGGTTAGGGGTTAGGGTTAGGGTTAGGGTTAGGGTTAGGGTTAGGTTTAGGGTTAGTGTACGGGTTACGGTTAGGTTACGGGTTAGGTTTAGTGTTAGGGTCAGGGTTAGCGTTAGGGTACGGGTTAGGGTTAGGCTTAGTGTTAGGGTTAGGGTTAGGATACGGGTTAGGGTTAGGGTTAGGGTACGGGTTAGGGTTAGGTTACGGGATAGGGTTAGGGTACGGGTTCGGGTACGGGTTAGGTTTAGGGTTAGCGTTAGCGTTAGGGTACGGGTTAGTGTTAGGGTTAGGGTACGGGTTAGGGTTAGAGTTAGTGTACGGGTTAGTGTTAGGGGTTAGGGTAGGGTTAGGTTTAGGGTTAGGGTTAGTGTACGGGTTAGGGTTTGGGTACGGTTTAGGGTTAGGTTTAGGGTTAGGGTTAGCGTACGGGTTATGGTTAGGTTAGGGTTAGGGTTAGGGTTAGGGTACGGGTTAGGGTTAGGGTACGGGTTAGGGTTAGGGTTAGGAAAGGGTTAGGATAAGGGTTAGGGTTAGCGTTAGGGTTAGGGTACGGGTTAGGTTTAGGGTTAGGGTACGGGTTAGGGTTAGGGTACGGGTTAGGGTTAGGGTTAGGGTATGGGTTATGGTTAGGGTACGGGTTATGGTTAGGGTTAGGGTTAGGAAAGGGTTAGGGTTAGGGTTAGCGTTAGGGTTAGGGTACGGGTTAGGGTTAGGGTACGGTTTAGGGTTACGGTTAGGGTTAGGGTACGGGTTAGGGTTAGGGTTAGGATTAGGGTTAGGTTTAGGGTAAGGTTTAGGGTTAGGTTTGTGGACGGGTTAGGGTTTGGGTACGGGTTAGGGTTAGGGTACGGGTTAGGGTTAGGGTTAGGGTACTTGTTAGGGTTAGGGTTAGGCATTAGGTTTAGTGTTAGGGATAGGGTTAGTGTTAGGATTAGGGCACGGGTTAGGGTACGGGTTAGGGTTAGGGTTAGGGTTAGGGTACGGGTTAGGGTTAGGGTTAGGGTAGGTTTTAGGGTTAGGGTACGGTTTAGGGTTAGGGTTAGTGTTAGGGTACGGGTTAGGGTTAGGGTACGGGTTAGGGTTAGGGTTAGTGTTAGGGTACGGGTTAGGGTTAGGGTACGGGTTAGGGTTAGGGTTAGGGTACAGGTTAGGGTTAGGGTACTGTTTAGGGTTAGGGTTAGGTTTAGGGTTAGGGTACGGGTTAGGGATAGGGTTAGGGTACGGGTTAGGGTTAGGGTACGGGTTAGGTTTAGGGTTAGGGTTAGGGTTAGTGTTAGGGTTAGGGTATGGGTTAGGGTTAGGGTTAGGGTATGGGTTAGGGTTAGGGTACGGTTTAGGATTAGGTTTAGGGTAGGGGTTAGGATTAGGTTTAGGGTTAGGGTTAGGGTACGGGTTATGGTTAGGGTTAGGTTTAAGGTTAGGGTTGGGGTTAGGGTACGGGTTAGAGTTAGGGTTAGTGCTAGCGTTCGGGTTAGGTTTAGGGTACGGGTTAGGGTACTTGTTAGGGTTAGGGTTAGGGTTAGGGTTAGGGTTAGGGTACGGGTTAGCGTTAGGGTACGGGTTAGGGTTTGGGTTAGGGTACGGGTTAGGGTTTGGGTTAGGGTACGGGTTAGGTTTAGGGTTAGGGTACGGGTCAGGGTTAGGGTTAGCGTACGGGTTAGGGTTAGTGTTAGGGCTAGGGTACGGGTTAGGGTTAGGGTTAGGGTACGGGTTAGGGTTAGGGTACGGGTTAGGTTTAGGGTTAGGGTAAGGGTTAGTGTTAGTGTTAGGGTACGGGTTAGGGTTAGGGTTAGGGTACGGGTTAGGGTTAGGGTACAGGTTAGGGTTAGGGTTAGGGTAGGGTTTAGGTTTAGGTTTAGGGTTAGGGTTAGCGTACGGGTTATGGTTAGGGTTAGGTTTAAGGTTAGGGTTAGGGTTAGGGTACGGGTTAGGGTTTGGTTTAGGGGTTAGGGTTAGGGTTAGGGTTAGGGTACGGGTTAGGGTTAGTGTTAGGTTTAGGGTTAGGGTCAGGGTTAGTGGTTAGGGTTAGGGTTAGGGTTAGGGTACGGGTTAGGGTTAGGGTGAGGGTACGGGTTACGGTAAGGGTACGGGTTAGTTTTAGGGTTAGGGTTAGGGTTAGCGTTAGGGTACGGGTTAGGGTTAGGGTACGGGTTAGGGTTACGGAACGGGTTAGGTTTAGGGTTAGGGTTAGGGTTAGTGTTAGGGTTAGGGTACGGGTTAGGGTTAGGGTTAGGGTACGGGTTAGGGTTAGGGTACGGGTTAGGGTTAGGGTTAGGGTAGGGGTTAGGGTTAAGTTTAGGGTTGGGTTTAGGGTACGGGTTATGGTTAGGGTTAGGTTTAAGGCTGGGCTGGGGTTAGGGTACGGGTTAGGGTTAGGGTTAGGGTTAGGGTATGGGTTAGGGTTAGGATACGGGTTAGGGTTAGGGTTAGTGTTAGGTTTAGGGTTAGGGTCAGGGTTAGGGGTTAGGGTTAGGGTTAGGGTTAGGGTACGGGTTAGGGTTAGGGTTAGGGTTAGGGTACGGGTTAGGGTTTGGGTACGGGTTAGGGTTAGAATTAGGGTACGGGTTAGGGTTAGGGGTTAGGGTAGGTTTAGGGTTCGTGTTAGGGTTAGTGTACGGGTTAGGGTTAGGGTACGTGTTAGAGTTAGGGTTAGGGTTAGGGTTAGGTTTAGCGTACGGGTTAGGGTTAGGTTAGGGTTAGGGTTAGTGTTAGGGTACGGGTTATGGTTAGGATACGGGTTAGGGTTAGGGTTAGGGTTAGGAAAGGGTTAGGGTTAGTGTTAGGGTTAGCGTTAGGGTTAGGGTACGGTTTAGGTTTAGGGTTAGGGTACGGGTAAGGGTTAGGGTACGGGTTAGGGTTAGGGTTAGGGTATGGGTTATGGTTAGGGTACGGGTTACGATTAGGGTTAGGGTTAGGAAAGGGTTAGGGTTAGGGTTAGCGTTAGGGTTAGGGTACGGGTTAGGGTTAGGGTACGGTTTAGGGTTAGGGTTAGGGTTAGGGTACGGGTTAGGGTTAGGGTTAGGATTAGGATTAGGGTTAGGGTAAGGTTTAGGGTTAGGTTTGGGTACCCGTTATGGTTTGGGTACGGGTTAGGGTTAGGGTACGGGTTAGGGTTAGGGTTAGGGTACTTATTAGGGTTAGGGTTAGGGGTTAGGTTTAGGGTTAGGTATAGGGTTAGTGTTAGGATTAGGGTACGGGTTAGTGTACGGGTTAGGGTTAGGGATAGGATACGGGTTAGGGTTAGGGTATTGTTTAGGGTTAGGGTTAGGTTTAGGGTTAGGGTTAGGGTTAGGGTACGGGTTAGGTTTAGGGTACGGGTTAGGTTTAGGGTTAGGGTTAGGGTTAGTGTTAGGGTTAGGGTACGGGTTAGGGTTAGGATTAGGGTACGGGTTAGGGTTAGGATACGGGTTAGGGTTAGGTTTAGGGTAGGGTTTAGGGTTAGGTTTAGGTTTAGGGTTAGGGTACGGGTTATGGTTAGGGTTAGGTTTAAGGTTAGGGTTGGGGTTAGGGTACGGGTTAGGGTTAGGCTTAGGGGTTAGGGTTAGTGTTAGGGTTAGGGTTAGGGTACGGGTTAGGGTTAGTGTTAGGGTTAGGGTTACGGTCAGGGTTATGGGTTAGGGTTAGGGTTAGGGTACGGGTTAGGGTTAGGGTTAGGGTACGGGTTACGGTTAGGGTACGGGTTAGGTTTAGGGTTAGAGTTAGTGTTAGCGTTAGGGTACGGGTTAGGGTTAGGGTTAGTGTTAGGGTTAGGATTAGGATACGGGTTAGGGTTAGGGTTAGGATATGGGTTAGGTTTAGGTTACGGGTTAGGGTTAGGGTACGGGTTAGGGTCCGGGTTAGGGTACGGGTTAGGGTTAGGGTTAGGGTTAGGGTACGGGTTAGGGTTAGGGTACGGGTTAGGGTTAGAGTTAGGGTACGGGTTAGGGTTAGGTTTAGGGGTTAGGGTAGTGTTAGGATTAGGGTTAGGGTTAGTGTACGGGTTAGGGTTAGGGTACGGGTTAGGGTTAGGGTTAGGGTTAGGATTAGCGTACGGGTTAGGGTTATGTTAGGGTTAGGGTTAGGGTACGGGTTAGGGTTAGGTTTAGGGTTAGGGTATGGGTTAGGGTTAGGGTTAGGGTTAGGGTTAGGTTTAGTGTTAGCAAAGGGTTAGGGTTAGGGTTAGCGTTAAGGTTAGGGTACGGGTTAGGTTTAGGGTTAGGGTACGTGTTAGGGTTAGGGTACGGGTTAGGGTTAGGGTATGTGTTAGGGTTAGGGTACGGGTTAGGGTTAGGGTTAGGGTACGGGTTAGTGTTAGGGTACGGGTTAGGGTTAGGGTTAGGGTAGGGGTTAGGGTTAGGGTTAGGGTTAGGGTACGAGTTATGGTTAGGGTTAGGTTTAGGGTTAGGGTACGGGTTAGGGTTAGGGTTAGGGTACGGGTTAGGGTTAGGGTACGGGTTAGGGTTAGGGTTAGGGTTAGGGTACGGGTTAGGGTTAGGGTTAGGATTAGGGTTAGGGTTAGGGTTAGATTTAGGGTTAGGGTTGGGTACGGGTTAGAGTTTGGGTACGGTTAGGGTTAGGGTACGGGTTAGGGTTAGGGTTAGGGTACTTGTTAGGGTTAGGGTTAGGGGTTAGGGTTAGGGTTAGGGTACGGTTTAGGGTTAGGGTACGGGTTAGTGTTAGGGTTAGGGTGAGGAAAAGGTTAGGGTTAGGGTTAGGGTTTAGGGTAGGGTTAGGGTTAGGGTTAGGGTTAGTGTACGGGTTAGGGTTAGGGTACGGGTTAGGGTTAGGTTTAGGGTTAGGGTTAGCGTACGGGTTAGGGTTATGTTAGGGTTAGGGGTAGGGTTAGGGTACGGGTTAGGGTTAGGGTTAGGGTACGGGTTAGTGTTAGGGTTAGGTTTAGGGTTAGGGTTAGGGTTAGGAAAGGGTTAGGGTTAGGGTTAGTGTTAGGATTAGGGTACGGGTTAGGTTTAGGTTTAGGGTACGGGTTAGGGTTAGGGTACGGGTTAGGGTTAGGGTTAGAGTATGGGTTAGGGTTAGGATACGGGTTAGGGTTAGGGTTAGAGTACGGGTCAGGGTTAGGGTACGGGTTAGGGTTAGGGTTAGGTTAGGGGTTAGGGTTAGGGTTAGGGTTAGGGTTAGGGTACGAGTTATGGATAGGGTTAGGTTAGGGTTAGGGTACGGGTTAGGGTTAGGGTTAAGGTTGGGTTAGGGTTAGGGTACGGGTTAGGTTTAGGGTTATGGTTAGGGTACGGGTTAGGGTTAGGGTTAGGATTAGGGTTAGGGTTAGGGTAAGATTTAGGGTTAGGGTTGGGTACGGGTTAGGGTATGGGTACGGTTAGGGCTAGGGTACGGGTTAGGGTTAGGGTTAGGGTACTTGTTAGGGTTAGGATTAGAGGTTAGGGTTAGGGTTAGGGTTAGGGTACTGTTTAGGGTTAGGGTACGGGTTAGTGTTAGGGTTAGGGTTAGGGTTAGGGTACGGCTTAGGGTTAGGGTTAGGGTTAGGGTACGGGTTAGGGTTAGGGTTAGGGGTTAGGGTTAGGGTTAGGGTTAGGGTTAGGTTTAGGGTACGTTTTAGGGTTAGTGTACGGGTTAGGATTAGGATTAGAGTTAGGGTTAGGGTTACCGTACGGGTTAGGGTTAGGGTTAGGGTTAGGGTACGGGTTAGGGTTAGGGTACGGGTTAGGGTTAGGGTTAGGGTTAGGAAAGGGTTAGGGTTAGGGTTAGCTTTAGGGTTAGGGTTAGGGTACGGGTTAGGGTTAGGGTTAGGGTACGGGTTAGGTTTAGGGTTAGGTTTAGGGTTAGGGTACGGGTTAGGGTTCGGGTTAGGGTTAGAGTTAGGGGTTAGGGGTTAGGTTTAGGGTTAGGGTTAGGGTTAGGGTACGGGTTAGGGTACGGGTTAGGGTTCGGGTACGTGTTAGGGTTAGTGTACTTGTTAGAGTTAGGGATAGGGTTAGGGTTAGGGTTAGGGTACGGGTTAGGGTTAGGGTTAGGGTACGGGTTAGGGTTAGGGTACGGGTTAGAGTACGGGTTAGGGTTAGGGTTAGTGTTAGGGTTAGGGTTAGTGTTAGGAAAGGGTTAGGGTTAGGGTTAGGGTACGGTTTAGGGTTAGGGTTAGGGTTAGGGTACGGGTTAGGTTTAGGGTACGGGTTAGGTTAGGGTACGGGTTAGGGTACGGGTTAGGGTTAGGGTTAGGGTATGTGTTAGAGTTAGGGTACAGGTACGGGTACGGTTTAGGGTTAGGGTTAGGGATAGGGTACGGGTTAGGGTTAGGGTTAGGGTTAGGGTACGGGTTATGGTTAGGGTTAGGTTTGGGTACAGGTTAGGGTTAGGGTACGGGTTAGGGTTAGGTTTAGGGTTAGGTTTAGGGTTAGGGTTAGGATACGGGTTAGGGTAAGGGTTATGGTTAGGGTTAGGGTTAGGGTACGGGTTAGGGTTAGGGTTAGGGTTAGGGTTAGGGTACGGGTTAGTGTTAGGGTTAGGTTTAGGATTAGGGTTAGGGTTAGGTTTGGGGTACGGGTACGGGTTAGGGTTAGGGTTAGGGTACGGGTTAGGGTTAGGGTTAGGGTTAGGGTTAGGGTTAGGTTTAGTATACGGGTTAGGGTACGGGTTAGGGTTAGGGTTAGGGTTAGTGTTAGGGAACGGGTTAGTGTTAGTGTTAGGGTTAGGGTTAGTGTTAGGGTACGGGTGAGTGTTAGGGTTAGGGTTAGGATTAGGGTTAGGGTTAGGTTTATGGTACGGGTTAGGGTTAAGAGTTAGGGTTAGGGTTATGTTTAGGGTACCGGTTAGGGTTAGGGTTAGGGTTAGGTTTAGGGTTAGGGTTAGGGTATGGGTTAGGGTTAGGTTTAGGGTACGGTTTAGGGTTAGGGTATGGTTTAGGGTTAGGTTTATGTTTAGGGTACGGGTTAGGGTTAGGGTACGGGTTAGGGTTAGGGTTAGGGTACGGGTTAGGGTTAGTGTTAGGGTACGGGTTAGGGTAAGGGTTAGGGTTAGGTTTAGTGTACGGTTTAGGGTTACGGTTAGGGTACGGGTTAGGGTTAGGGTACGGGTTAGGGTTAGGGTTAGGGTTAGGGTTAGCGTACGGGTTAGGGTTAGGGTTAGGGTACGGGTTAGTGTTAGGGTACGGGTTACGGTTAGGGTTAGTGTTAGCGTATGGGTTAGGCTTAGGGTACGGGTTAGGGTACTTGTTAGGGTTAGGGTTCGGGTTAGGGTACGGGTTAGCGTTAGGGTACGGGTTAGGGTGTGGGTTAGGGTATGGGTTAGGGTTTGCGTTAGGGTACGGGTTAGGTTTAGGGTTAGGGTACAGGTCAGGGTTAGGGTTAGGGTACGGGTTAGGGTTAGGGTTAGGGTTAGGGCTAGGGTACGGGTTAGGGTTAGGGTTAGCGTACGGGTTAGGGTTAGGGTACGGGTTAGGTTTAGGGTTAGGGTAAGGGTTAGTGTTAGGGTTAGGGTACGGGTTAGGGTTAGGGTACGGTTTAGGGTTAGGGTACGGGTTAGGGTTAGGGTTAGGGTAGGGGTTAGGTTTAGGTTTAGGGTTAGAGTTAGGGTACGGGTTATGGTTAGGGTTAGGTTTAAGGTTAGGGTTAGGGTTAGGGTACGGGTTAGGGTTTGGGTTAGGGGTTAGGGTTAGGGTTAGGGTTAGGGTTAGGGTTAGGGTTAGGGTACGGTTTAGGGTTAGGGTTAGGGTACGGGTTACGGTTAGGTTACGGGTTAGGTTTAGTGTTAGGGTTAGGGTTAGCGTTAGGGTAGGGGTTAGGGTTAGGTTTAGTGTTAGGGTTAGGGTTAGGATACGGGTTAGTGTTAGGGTTAGGGTACGGGTTAGGGTTAGGTTACGGGTTAGGGTTAGGGTACGGTTTAGTGTACGGGTTAGGGTTAGGGTTAGCGTTAGCGTTAGGGTACGGGTTAGGGTTAGGGTACGGGTTAGGGTTAGAGTTAGGGTACGGGTTAGGGTTAGGGGTTAGGGTAGGGTTAGGGTTAGGGTTAGGGTTAGTGTATGGGTTAGGGTTAGGGTACGGGTTAGGGTTAGGGTTAGGGTTAGTGTTAGCGTACGGGTTATGGTTAGGTTAGGGTTAGGGTTAGGGTTAGGGTACAGGTTACGGTTAGGGTACGGGTTAGGGTTAGGGTTAGGGTTAGGGTAGTGTTAGGGTAAGGGTTAGGGTTAGCATTAGGGTTAGGGTACGGGTTAGGTTTAGGGTTAGGGTACGGGTTAGGGTTAGGGTACGGGTTAGGGTTAGGGTTAGGGTATGGGTTATGGTTAGGGTACGGGTTAGGGTTAGGGTTAGGGTTAGGAAAGGGTTAGGGTTAGGGTTAGCGTTAGGGTTAGGGTACGGGTTAGGGTTAGGGTACGGTTTAGGGTTAGGTTATGGGTTAGGGTACTTGTTAGGTTTAGGGTTAGGGTTAGGATACGGGTTAGCGTTAGGGTACGGGTTAGTGTTTGGGTTAGGGTACGGGTTAGGGTTTGGGTTAGGGTACGGGTTAGGTTTAGGGTTAGGTTACGGGTTAGGGTTAGGGTTAGGGTAGGGGTTAGGGTTAGGGTTAGGGCTAGGGTACGGGTTAGGGTTAGGGTTAGGGTACGGGTTAGGGTTAGGGTACGGGTTAGGTTTAGGGTTAGGGTAAGGGTTAGTGTTAGGGTTAGGGTATGGGTTAGGGTTAGGGTTAGGGTACGGGTTAGGGTTAGGTTACGGGTTAGGGTTAGGGTTAGGGTAGGGGATAGGTTTAGGTTTAGGGTTAGGGTTAGGGTACGGGTTAGGGTTAGGGTACGGTTTAGGGTTACGGTTAGGGTTAGGGTACGGGTTAGGGTTAGGGTTAGGATTAGGTTTAGGGTTAGGGTAAGTATTAGGGTTAGGTTTGGGGACGGGTTAGCGTTTGGGTACGGGTTAGGGTTAGGGTACGGGTTAGGGTTAGGGTTAGGGTACTTGTTAGGGTTAGGGTTAGGCGTTAGGTTTAGGGTTAGGGATAGGGTTAGTGTTAGGATTAGGGCACGGGTTAGGGTACGGGTTAGGGTTAGGGTTAGGGTTAGGGTACGGGTTAGGGTTAGGGTTAGGGTAGGTTTTAGGGTTAGGGTACGGTTTAGGGTTAGGGTTAGTGTTAGGGTACGGGTTAGGGTTAGGGTACGGGTTAGGTTTAGGGTTAGGCTACGGGTTAGGGTTAGGGTACTGTTTAGGGTTAGGGTTAGGTTTAGGGTTAGGGTACGGGTTAGGGATAGGGTTAGGGTACGGGTTAGGGTTAGGGTTAGGGTACGGGTTAGGGTTAGGATTAGGGTACGGGTTAGGGTTAGGGTACTGGTTAGGTTTAGAGTTAGGGTTAGGGTTAGTGTTAGGGTTAGGGTACGGGTTAGGGTTAGGGTTAGGGTATGGGTTAGGGTTAGGGTACGGGTTAGGATTAGGTTTAGGGTAGGGGTTAGGGTTAGGTTTAGGGTTAGGGTTAGGGTACGGGTTATGGTTAGGGTTAGGTTTAAGGTTAGGGTTGGGGTTAGGGTACGGGTTATAGTTAGGGTTAGTGTTAGCGTTCGGGTTAGGTTTTGGGTACGGGTTAGGGTACTTGTTAGGGTTAGGGTTAGGGTTAGGGTTAGGGTACGGGTTAGCGTTAGGGTACGGGTTAGGGTTTGGGTTAGGGTACGGGTTAGGGTTTGGGTTAGGGTACGGGTTAGGTTTAGGGTTCGGGTACGGGTCAGGGTTAGGGTTAGCGTACGTGTTAGGGTTAGGGTTAGGGCTAGGGTACGGGTTAGGGTTAGGGTTAGGGTACGGATTAGGGTTAGGGTACGGGTTAGGTTTAGGGTTAGGGTAAGGGTTAGTGTTAGGGTTAGGGTATGGGTTAGGGTTAGGGTTAGGGTACGGGTTAGGGTTAGGGTACGGGTTAGGGTTAGTTTTAGGGTAGGGTTTAGGTTTAGGTTTAGGTTTAGGGTTAGGGTACGGGTTATGGTTAGGGTTAGGTTTAAGGTTAGGGTTAGGGTTAGGGTACGGGTTAGGGTTTGGTTTAGGGGTTAGGGTTAGGGTTAGGGTTAGGTTTAGGGTACGGGTTAGGGTTAGTGTTAGGTTTAGGGTTAGGGTCAGGATTAGTGGTTAGGGTTAGGGTTAGGGTTAGGGTACGGGTTAGGGTTAGGGTGAGGGTACGGGTTACGGTTAGGGTACGGGTTAGTTTTAGGGTTAGGGTTAGGGTTAGCGTTAGGGTACGGGTTAGGGTTAGGGTTAGTGTTAGGGTTAGGGTTAGGATACGGGTTAGGGTTAGGGTTAGGTTACGTGTTAGGGTTAGGTTACGGGTTAGGGTTAGGGTACGGGTTAGGGTACGGGTTAGGGTACGGGTTAGGGTTAGCGTTAGGGTTAGCGTTAGGGTACGGGTTAGGCTTAGGGTACGGGTTAGGGTTAGAGTTAGGGTACGGGTTAGTGTTAGGGGTTAGGGTAGGGTTAGGGTTAGTGTTAGGTTTAGTGTACGGGTTTGGGTTAGGGTACGGGATAGGGTTAGGGTTAGGGTTAGGGTTAGCGTACGGGTTAGGGTTAGGTTAGGGTTAGGGTTAGGGTTAGGGTACGGGTTACGGTTAGGGTATGGGTTAGGGTTAGGGTTAGGGTTAGGAAAGGGTTAGGGTTAGTGTTACGGTTAGCGTTAGGGTTAGGGTACGGGTTAGGTTTAGGGTTAGGGTACGGGTTAGGGTTAGGGTACGGGTTAGGGTTAGGGTATGTGTTATGGTTAGGGTACGGTTTAGGGTTAGGGTTAGGGTTAGGAAAGGGTTAGGGTTAGGGTTAGCGTTAGGGTTAGGGTACGGGTTAGGGTTAGGGTACGGTTTAGGGTTAGGGTTAGGGTTAGGGTACGGGTTAGGGTTAGGGTTAGGATTAGGGTTAGGGTTAGGGTAAGGTTTAGGGTTAGGTTTGGGTACGGGTTAGGGTTTGGGTACGGGTTAGGGTTAGGGTACGGGTTAGGGTTAGGGTTAGGGTACTTGTTAGGGTTAGGGTTAGGGGTTAGGTTTAGGGTTAGGTATAGGGTTAGTGTTAGGATTAGGGTACGGGTTAGGGTACGGGTTAGGGTTAGGGTTAGGTTACGGGTTAGGGTTAGGGTACTCTTTAGGGTTAGGGTTAGGTTTAGGGTTAGGGTACGGGTTAGGGATAGGGTTAGGGTACGGGTTAGGGTTAGGGTTAGGGTTAGGGTATGGGTTAGGGTTAGGGTACGGGTTAGGGTTACGGTACGGGTTAGGTTTAGGGTTAGGGTTAGGGTTAGAGTTAGGGTTAGGGTACGGGTTAGGGTTAGGTTTAGGGTACGGGTTAGGGTTAGGATACGGTTAGGGTTAGGGTTAGGGTATGGGTTAGGGTTAGGCTACGGGTTAGGGTTAGGGTTAGTGTTAGGTTTAGGGTTAGGGTCAGGGTTAGGGGTTAGGGTTAGGGTTAGGGTTAGGGTACGGGTTAGGGTTAGGGTTAGGGTACGGGTTAGGGTTAGGGTACGGGTTAGGGTTACGGTACGGGTTAGGTTTAGGGTTAGGGTTAGGGTTAGTGTTAGGGTTAGGGTACGGGTTAGGGTTAGGGTTAGGTTATGGGTTAGGGTTAGGGTACGTGTTAGGGTTAGGGTTAGGGTAGGGGTTAGGGTTAGGTTTAGGGTTGGGTTTAGGGTACGGGTTATGGTTAGGGTTAGGTTTAAGGTTAGGGTTGGGGTTAGGGTACGGGTTAGGGTTAGGGTTAGGGTTAGGGTATGGGTTAGGGTTAGGATACGGGTTAGGGTTAGGGTTAGTGTTAGGTTTAGGGTTAGGGTCAGGGTTAGGGGTTAGGGTTAGGGTTAGGGTTAGGGTACGGGTTAGGGTTAGGGTTAGGGTTAGGGTTAGGGTACGGGTTACGGTTAGGGTACGGGTTAGGTTTACGTTTAGGGATAGGGTTAGCATTAGGGTACGGGTTAGGGTTAGGGTTAGTGTTAGGGTTAGGGTTAGGATACGGGTTAGGGTTAGGGTTAGGTTACGGGTTAGGGTTAGGTTACGGGTTAGGGTTAGTGTACGGGTTAGGGTACGGGTTAGGGTACGGGTTAGGGTTAGGTTTAGGGTTAGCGTTAGGGTACGGGTTAGGGTTTGGGTACGGGTTAGGGTTAGAGTTAGGGTACGGGTTAGGGTTAGGGGTTAGGGTAGGTTTAGGGTTCGGGTTAGGGTTAGTGTATGGGTTAGGGTTAGGGTACGGGTTAGGGTTAGGGTTAGGGTTAGGGTTAGGGTTAGCGTACGGGTTAGGGTTAGGTTAGGGTTAGGGTTAGTGTTAGGGTACGGGTTACGGTTAGGATACGGGTTAGGGTTAGGGTTAGGGTTATGAAAGGGTTAGGGTTAGTGTTAGGGTTAGCGTTAGGGTTAGGGTACGGGTTAGGTTTAGGTTTAGGGTACGGGTAAGGGTTAGGGTACGGGTTAGGGTTAGGGTTAGGGTATGGGTTATGGTTAGGGTACGGGTTACTATTAGGGTTAGGGTTAGGAAAGGGTTAGGGTTAGGGTTAGCGTTAGGGTTAGGGTACGGGTTAGGGTTAGGGTACGGTTTAGGGTTAGGGTTAGGGTTAGGGTACGGGTTAGGGTTATGGTTAGGATTAGGGTTAGGGTTAGCGTAAGGTTTAGGGTTAGGTTTGGGTACGGGTTATGGTTTGGGTACGGGTTAGGGTTAGGGTACGGGTTAGGGTTAGGGTTAGGGTACTTATTAGGGTTAGGGTTAGGGGTTAGGTTTAGGGTTAGGTATAGGGTTAGTGTTAGGATTAGGGTACGGGTTAGTGTACGGGTTAGGGTTAGGGTTACGATACGGGTTATGGTTAGGGTATTGTTTAGGGTTAGGGTTAGGTTTAGGGTTAGGGTACGGGTTAGGGATAGGGTTAGGGTACGGGTTAGGGTTAGGGTTAGGGTTCGGGTTAGGGTTAGGGTTAGGGTACGGGTTAGGTTTAGGGTACGGGTTAGGTTTAGGGTTAGGGTTAGGGTTAGTGTTAGGGTTAGGGTACGGGTTAGGGTTAGGATTAGGGTACGGGTTAGGGTTAGGGTACGGGTTAGGGTTAGGGTTAGGGTAGGGTTTAGGGTTAGGTTTAGGGTTAGGGTTAGGGTACGGGTTATGGTTAGGGTTAGGTTTAAGGTTAGGGTTGGGGTTAGGGTACGGGTTAGGGTTAGGCTTAGGGGTTAGGGTTAGGGTTAGGGTTAGGGTTAGGGTACGGGTTAGGGTTAGTGTTAGGGTTAGGGTTACGGTCAGGGTTATGGGTTAGGGTTAGGGTTAGGGTACGGGTTAGGGTTAGGGTTAGGGTACGGGTTACGTTTAGGGTAAGGGTTAGGTTTAGGGTTAGGGTTAGTGTTAGCGTTAGGGTACGGGTTAGGGTTAGTGTTAGGGTTAGGATTAGGATACGGGTTAGGGTTAGGTTTAGGATATGGGTTAGGTTTAGGTTACGGGTTAGGGTTAGGGTACGGGTTAGGGTCCGGGTTAGGGTACGGTTAGGGTTAGGGTTAGGGTTAGGGTTAGGGTACGGGTTAGGGTTAGGGTACGGGTTAGGGTTAGAGTTAGGGTACGGGTTAGGGTTAGGTTTAGGGGTTAGGGTAGTGTTAGGATTAGGGTTAGGGTTAGTGTACGGGTTAGGGTTAGGGTACGGGTTAGGGTTAGGGTTAGGGTTAGGGTTAGCGTACGGGTTAGGGTTATGTTAGGGTTAGGGTTAGGGTACAGGTTAGGGTTAGGTTTAGGGTTAGGGTATGGGTTAGGGTTAGGGTTAGGGTTATGGTTAGGTTTAGGGTTAGCAAAGGGTTAGGGTTAGGGTTAGCGTTAAGGTTAGGGTACGGGTTAGGTTTAGGGTTAGGGTACGGGTTAGGGTTAGGGTACGGGTTAGGGTTAGGGTTAGGGTATGTGTTAGGGTTAGGGTACGGGTTAGGGTTAGGGTTAGGGTACGGGTTAGGGTTAGGGTACGGGTGAGGGTTAGGGTTAGGGTAGGGGTTAGGGTTAGGGTTAGGGTTAGGGTTAGGGTACGAGTTATGGTTAGGGTTAGGTTTAGGGTTAGGGTACGGGTTAGGGTTAGGGTTAGGGTACGTGTTAGGGTTAGGGTACGGGTTAGGGTTAGGGTTAGGGTTAGGGTATGGTTTAGGGTTAGGTTTAGGATTAGGGTTAGGGTTAGGGTTAGATTTAGGGTTAGGGTTGGGTACGGGTTAGGGTTTGGGTACGGTTAGGGTTAGGGTACGGGTTAGGGTTAGGGTTAGGGTACTTGTTAGGGTTAGGGTTAGGGTTTAGGGTTAGGGTTAGGGTTAGGGTACGGTTTAGGGTTAGGGTACGGGTTAGTGTTAGGGTTAGGGTGAGGAAAGGGTTAGGGTTAGGGTTAGGGTTTAGGGTAGGGTTAGGGTTAGGGTTAGGGATAGTGTACGGGTTAGGGTTAGGGTACGGGTTAGGGTTAGGTTTAGGGTTAGGGTTAGCGTACGGGTTAGGGTTATGTTAGGGTTAGGGTTAGGGTACGGGTTAGGGTTAGGGTTAGGGTACGGGTTAGTGTTAGGGTTAGGTTTAGGGTTAGGGTTAGGGTTAGGAAAGGGTTAGGGTTAGGGTTAGTGTTAGGATTAGGGTACGGGTTAGGTTTAGGTTTAGGGTACGGGTTAGGGTTAGGGTACGGGTTAGGGTTAGGGTTAGAGTATGGGTTAGGTTTAGGATACGGGTTAGGGTTAGGGTTAGAGTACGGGTTAGGGTTAGGGTACGGGTTAGGGTACGGGTTAGGGTAGGGGTTAGGGTTAGGGTTAGGGTTAGGGTTAGGGTACGAGTTATGGATAGGGTTAGGTTAGGGTTAGGGTACGGGTTAGGGTTAGGGTTAAGGTACGGGTTAGGGTTAGGGTACGGGTTAGGGTTAGGGTTAGGGTTAGGGTACGGGTTAGGGTTAGGGTTAGGTTAGGGTTAGGGTTAGGGTAAGATTTAAGGTTAGGGTTGGGTACGGGTTAGGGTATGGGTACGGTTAGGGTTAGGGTCCGGGTTAGGGTTAGGGTTAGGGTACTTGTTAGGGTTAGGGTTAGGGGTTAGGGTTAGGGTTAGGGTTAGGTTACTGTTTAGGGTTAGGGTACGGGTTAGTGTTAGGGTTAGGGTTAGGGTTAGGGTACGGGTTAGGGTTAGGGTTAGGGTTAGGGTACGGGTTAGGGTTAGGGTTAGGGGTTAGGGTTAGGGTTATGGTTAGGGTTAGGTTTAGGGTACGGTTTAGGGTTAGGGTACGGGTTAGGGTTAGGTTTAGAGTTAGGGTTAGGGTTAGCGTACGGGTTAGGGTTAGGGTTAGGGTTAGGGTACGGGTTAGGGTTAGGGTACGGGTTAGGGTTAGGGTTAGGGTTAGTGTTAGGTTTAGCTTTAGGGTTAGGGTTAGGGTTAGGGTACGGGTTAGGGTTAGGGTTAGGGGTTAGGGTTAGGGTTAGGGTTAGGTTTAGGGTACGGTTTAGGGTTAGGGTACGGGTTAGGGTTAGGTTTAGAGTTAGGGTTAGGGTTAGCGTACGGGTTAGGGTTAGGGTTAGGGTTAGGGTACGGGTTAGGGTTAGGGTACGGGTTAGGGTTAGGGTTAGGGTTAGGAAAGGGTTAGGGTTAGGGTTAGCTTTAGGGTTAGGGTTAGGGTACGGGTTAGGGTTAGGGTTAGGGTACAGGTTAGGATTAGGGTTAGGTTTAGGGTTAGGGTACGGGTTAGGGTTCGGGTTAGGGTTAGAGTTAGGGGTTAGGGGTTAGGTTTAGGGTTAGGGTTAGGGTTAGGGTACGGGTTAGGGTACGGGTTAGGGTTAGGGTACGTGTTAGGGTTAGTGTACGGGTTAGTGTTAGGGATAGGGTTAGGGTTAGGGTTAGGGTACGGGTTAGGGTTAGGGTTAGGGTACGGGTTAGGGTTAGGGTACGGGTTAGGTTACGGGTTAGGGTTAGGGTTAGTGTTAGGGTTAGGGTTAGTGTTAGGAAAGGGTTAGGGTTAGGGTTAGGGTACGGTTTAGGGTTAGGGTTAGGGTTAGGGTACGGGTTAGGTTTAGGGTACGGGTTAGGTTAGGGTACGGGTTAGGGTACGGGTTAGGGTTAGGGTTAGGGTATCGGTTACAGTTAGGGTACAGGTACGGGTACGGGTTAGGGTTAGGGTTAGGGATAGGGTACGGGTTAGGGTTAGGGTTAGGGTTAGGGTACGGGTTATGGTTAGGGTTAGGGTTAGGGTACAGGTTAGGGTTAGGGTACGGGTTAGGGTTAGGTTTAGGGTTAGGGTTAGGGTTAGGGTTAGGATACGGGTTAGGGTAAGGGTTATGGTTAGGGTTAGGGTTAGGGTTAGGGTACGGGTTAGGGTTAGGGTTAGGGTTAGGGTTAGGGTACGGGTTAGTGTTAGGGTTAGGGTTAGGATTAGGGTTAGGGTTAGGTTTGGGGTACGGGTACGGGTTAGGGTTAGGGTTAGGGTTAGGGTACGGGTTAGGGTTAGGGTTAGGGTTAGGGTTAGGGTTAGGTTTAGGATACGGGTTAGGGTACGGGTTAGGGTTAGGGTTAGGGTTAGTGTTAGGGAACGGGTTAGTGTTAGTGTTAGGGTTAGGGTTAGTGTTAGGGTACGGGTGAGTGTTAGGGTTAGGGTTAGGATTAGGGTTAGGGTTAGGTTTATGGTACGGGTTAGGGTTAAGAGTTAGGGTTAGGGTTATGTTTAGGGTACCGGTTAGGGTTAGGGTTAGGGTTAGGTTTAGGGTTAGGGTTAGGGTACGGGTTAGGGTTAGGTTTAGGGTACGGTTTAGGGTTAGGGTACGGTTTAGGGTTAGGTTTATGTTTAGGGTACGGGTTAGGGTTAGGGTACGGGTTAGGGTTAGGGTTAGGGTACGGGTTAGGGTTAGTGTTAGGGTACGGGTTAGGGTAAGGGTTAGTGTTAGGTTTAGTGTACGGTTTAGGGTTACGGTTAGGGTACGGGTTAGGGTTAGGGTTAGGGTTAGTGTTAGGGTTAGGGTTAGGGTTAGCGTACGGGTTAGGGTTAGGGTTAGGGTACGGGTTAGTGTTAGGGTACGGGTTACGGTAAGGGTTAGTGTTAGCGTACGGGTTAGGGTTAGGGTACGGGTTAGGGTACTTGTTAGGGTTAGGGTTCGTGTTAGGGTACGGGTTAGCGTTAGGGTACGGGTTAGGGTTTGGGTTAGGGTATGGGTTAGGGTTTGCATTAGGGTACGGGTTAGGTTTAGGGTTAGGGTACAGGTCAGGGTTAGGGTTAGGGTACGGGTTAGGGTTAGGGTTAGGGTTAGGGCTAGGGTACGGGTTAGGGTTAGGGTTAGGGTACGGGTTAGGGTTAGGGTACGGGTTAGGTTTAGGGTTAGGTTAAGGGTTAGTGTTAGGGTTAGGGTACGGGTTAGGTTTAGGGTACGGTTTAGGGTTAGGGTACGGGTTAGGGTTAGGGTTAGGGTAGGGGTTAGGTTTAGGTTTAGGGTTAGAGTTAGGGTACGGGTTATGGTTAGGGTTAGGTTTAAGGTTAGGGTTAGGGTTAGGGTACGGGTTAGGGTTTGGGTTAGGGGTTAGGGTTAGGGTTAGGGTTAGGGTTAGGGTACGGGTTAGGGTTAGTGTTAGGTTTAGGGTTAGGGTCAGGGTTAGGGGTTAGCGTTAGGGTTAGGGTTAGGGTACGGGTTAGGGTTAGGGTTAGGGTACGGGTTACGGTTAGGTTACGGGTTAGGTTTAGTGTTAGGGTTAGGGTTATCGTTAGGGTACGGGTTAGGGTTAGGTTTAGTGTTAGGGTTAGGGTTAGGATACGGGTTAGTGTTAGGGTTAGGGTACGGGTTAGGGTTAGGTTACGGGTTAGGGTTAGGGTACGGTTTAGTGTACGGGTTAGGGTTAGGGTTAGCGTTAGCCTTAGGGTACGGGTTAGGGTTAGGGTACGGGTTAGGGTTAGAGTTAGGGTACGGGTTAGGGTTAGGGGTTAGGGTAGGGTTAGGGTTAGGGTTAGGGTTAGTGTATGGGTTAGGGTTAGGGTACGGGTTAGGGTTAGGGTTAGTGTTAGCGTACGGGTTATGGTTAGGTTAGGGTTAGGGTTAGGGTTAGGGTACAGGTTACGGTTAGGGTACGGGTTAGGGTTAGGGTTAGGGTTAGGAAAGTGTTAGGGTAAGGGTTAGGGTTAGCGTTAGGGTTAGGGTACGGGTTAGGTTTAGGGTTAGGGTACGGGTTAGGGTTAGGGTACGGGTTAGGGTTAGGGTTAGGGTATGGGTTATGGTTAGGGTACGGGTTAGGTTTAGGGTTAGGGTTAGGAAAGGGTTAGGGTTAGGGTTAGCGTTAGGGTTAGGGTACGGGGTAGGGTTAGGGTACGGTTTAGGGTTAGGGTATGGGTTAGGGTACTTGTTAGGTTTAGGGTTAGGGTTAGGATACGCGTTAGCGTTAGGGTACGGGTTAGTGTTTGGGTTAGGGTACGGGTTAGGGTTTGGGTTAGGGTACGGGTTAGGTTTAGGGTTAGGTTACGGGTTAGGGTTAGGGTTAGGGTAGGGGTTAGGGTTAGGGTTAGGGCTAGGGTACGGGTTAGGGTTAGGGTTAGGGTACGGGTTAGGGTTAGGGTACGGGTTAGGTTTAGGGTTAGGGTAAGGGTTAGTGTTAGGGTTAGGGTATGGGTTAGGGTTAGGGTTAGGGTACGGGTTAGGGTTAGGGTACGGGTTAGGGTTAGGGTTAGGGTAGGGGATAGGTTTAGGTTTAGGGTTAGGGTTAGGGTACGGGTTAGGGTTAGGGTACGGTTTAGGGTTACGGTTAGGGTTAGGGTACGGGTTAGGGTTAGGGTTAGGATTAGGGTTAGGGTTAGGGTAAGGATTAGGTTTAGGTTTGGGGACGGGTTAGGGTTTGGGTACGGGTTATGGTACGGGTTAGGGTTAGGGTTAGGGTACTTGTTAGGGTTAGGGTTAGGCGTTAGGTAGGGTTAGGGATAGGGTTAGTGTTAGGATTAGGGCAAGGGTTAGGGTACGGGTTAGGGTTAGGGTTAGGGTTAGGGTACGGGTTAGGGTTAGGGTTAGGGAAGGTTTTAGGGTTAGGGTACGGTTTAGGGTTAGGGTTAGTGTTAGGGTACGGGTTAGGGTTAGGGTACGGGTTAGGGTTAGGGTTAGGGTACGGGTTAGGGTTAGGGTACTGTTTAGGGTTAGGGTTAGGTTTAGGGTTAGGGTACGGGTTAGGGATAGGGTTAGGGTACGGGTTAGGGTTAGGGTTAGGGTTAGGGTACGGGTTAGGGTTAGGGTTAGGGTACGGGTTAGGGTTAGGGTACTGGTTAGGTTTAGGGTTAGGGTTAGGGTTAGTGTTAGGGTTAGGTTACGGGTTAGGTTTAGGGTTAGGGTGTGGGTTAGGGTTAGGGTACGGGTTAGGATTAGGTTTAGGGTAGGGTTTAGGGTTAGGTTTAGGGTTAGGGTTAGGGTACGGGTTATGGTTAGGGTTAGGTTTAAGGTTAGGGTTGGGGTTAGGGTACGGGTTAGAGTTAGGGTTAGTGTTAGCATTCGCGTTAGGTTTAGGGTACGGGTTAGGGTACTTGTTAGGGTTAGGGTTAGGGTTAGGGTTAGGGTACGTGTTAGCGTTAGGGTACGGGTTAGGGTTTGGGTTAGGGTACGGGTTAGGGTTTGGGTTAGGGTACGGGTTAGGTTTAGGGTTCGGGTACGGGTCAGGGTTAGGGTTAGCGTACGGGTTAGGGTTAGGGTTAGGGCTAGGGTACGGGTTAGGGTTAGGGTTAGGGTACGGGTTAGTGTTAGGGTTCGGGTTAGGTTTAGGGTTAGGGTAAGGTTAGTGTTAGGGTTAGGGTACGGGTTAGGGTTAGGGTTAGGGTACGGGTTAGGGTTAGGGTACGGGTTAGGGTTAGGTTTAGGGTAGGGTTTAGGTTTAGGTTTAGGGTTAGGGTTAGGGTACGGGTTATGGTTAGGGTTAGGTTTAAGGTTAGGGTTAGGGTTAGGGTACGGGTTAGGGTTTGGTTTAGGGTTTAGGGTTAGGGTTAGGGTTAGGGTTAGGGTTAGGGTACGGGTTAGGGTTAGTGTTAGGTTTAGGGTTAGGGTCAGGGTTAGTGGTTAGGGTTAGGGTTAGGTTTAGGGTACGGGTTAGGGTTAGGGTGAGGGTACGGGTTACGGTTAGGGTACGGGTTAGTTTTAGGGTTAGGGTTAGAGTTAGCGTTAGGGTACGTGTTAGGGTTAGGGTTAGTGTTAGGGTTAGGGTTAGGATACGGGTTAGGGTTAGGGTTAGGTTACGTGTTAGGGTTAGGTTACGGGTTAGGGTTAGGGTACGGGTTAGGGTACGGGTTAGGGTACGGGTTAGGGTTAGCGTTAGGGTTAGCGTTAGGGTACGGGTTAGGCTTAGGGTACGGGTTAGGGTTAGAGTTAGGGTACGGGTTAGTGTTAGGGGTTAGGGTAGGGTTAGGGTTAGTGTTTGGTTTAGTGTACGGGTTTGGGTTAGGGTACGGGTTAGGGTTAGGGTTAGGGTTAGCGTACGGGTTAGGGTTAGGTTAGGGTTAGGGTTAGGGTTAGGGTACGGGTTACGGTTAGGGTATGGGTTAGGGTTAGGGTTAGGGTTAGGAAAGGGTTAGGGTTAGTGTTACGGTTAGCGTTAGGGTTAGGGTACGGGTTAGGTTTAGGGTTAGGGTACGTGTTAGGGTTAGGGTACGGGTTAGGGTTAGGGTTAGGGTATGTGTTATGGTTAGGGTACGGTTTAGGGTTAGGGTTAGGGTTAGGAAAGGGTTAGGGTTAGGGTTAGGGTTAGCGTTAGGGTTAGGGTACAGGTTAGGGTTAGGGTACGGTTTAGGGTTAGGGTTAGGGTTAGGGTACGGGTTAGGGTTAGGGTTAGGATTAGGGTTAGGGTTAGGGTAAGGTTTAGGGTTAGGTTTGGGTACGGGTTAGGGTTTGGATACGGGTTAGGGTTAGGGTACGGGTTAGGGTTAGGGTTAGGGTACTTGTTAGGGTTAGGGTTAGGGGTTAGGTTTAGGGTTAGGTATAGGGTTAGTGTTAGGATTAGGGTACGGGTTAGGGTACGGGTTAGGGTTAGGGTTAGGTTACGGGTTAGGGTTAGGGTACTGTTTAGGGTTAGGGTTAGGTTTAGGGTTAGGGTACGGGTTAGGGATAGGGTTAGGGTACGGGTTAGGGTTAGGGTTAGGGTTAGGGTACGGGTTAGGTTTAGGGTACGGGTTAGGGTTACGGTACGGGTTAGGTTTAGGGTTAGGGTTAGGGTTAGTGTTAGGGTTAGGGTACGGGTTAGGGTTAGGGTTAGGGTACGGGTTAGGGTTAGGGTACGGTTAGGGTTAGGGTTAGGGTAGGGGTTAGGGTTAGGTTTAGGGTTGGGTTTAGGGTACGGGTTATGGTTAGGGTTAGGTTTAAGGTTAGGGTTGTGGTTAGGGTATGGGTTAGGGTTAGGGTTAGGGTTAGGGTATGGGTTAGGGTTAGGATACGGTTTAGGGTTAGGGTTAGTGTTAGGTTTAGGGTTAGGGTCAGGGATAGGGGATAGGGTTAGGGTTAGTGTTAGGGTACGGGTTAGGGTTAGGGTTAGGGTACGGGTTACGGTTAGGGTACGGGTTAGGTTTAGGTTTAGGGATAGGGTTAGCATTAGGGTACGGGTTAGGGTTAGGCTTAGTGTTAGGGTTAGGGTTAGGATACGGGTTAGGGTTAGGGTTAGGTTACGGGTTAGGGTTAGGTTACGGGTTAGGGTTAGTGTACGGATTAGGGTACGGGTTAGGGTACGGGTTAGGGTTAGGGTTAGGGTTAGCGTTAGGGTACAGGTTAGGGTTTGGGTACGGGTTAGGGTTAGAGTTAGGGTACGGGTTAGGGTTAGGTGTTAGGCTAGGTTTAGGGTTCGGGTTAGGGTTAGTGTACGGGTTAGGGTTAGGGTACGGTTTAGGGTTAGGGTTAGGGTTAGGGTTAGGGTTAGCGTACGGGTTAGGGTTAGGTTAGGGTTAGGGTTAGTGTTAGGGTACGGGTTACGGTTAGGATACGGGTTAGGGTTAGGGTTAGGGTTAGGAAAGGGTTAGGGTTAGTGTTAGGGTTAGCGTTAGGGTTAGGGTACGGGTTAGGTTTAGGGTTAGGGTACGGGTAAGGGTTAGGGTACGGGTTAGGGTTAGGGTTAGGGTATGGGTTATGGTTAGGGTACGGTTTAGGCTTAGGGTTAGGGTTAGGAAAGGGTTAGGGTTAGGGTTAGCGTTAGGGTTAGGGTACGGGTTAGGGTTAGGGTACGGTTTAGGGTTAGGGTTAGGGTTAGTGTACGGGTTAGGGTTAGGGTTAGGATTAAGGTTAGGGTTAGGGTAAGGTTTAGGGTTAGGTTTGGGTACGGGTTAGGGTTTGGGTACGGGTTATGGTTAGGGTACGGGTTACGGTTAGGGTACTTGTTAGGGTTAGGGTTAGGGGTTAGGTTTAGGGTTAGGTATAGGGTTAGTGTTAGGATTAGGGTACGGGTTAGGGTACGGGTTAGGGTTAGGGTTAGGTTACGGGTTAGGGTTAGGGTACTGTTTAGGGTTAGGGTTAGGTTTAGGGTTAGGGTACGGGTTAGGGATAGGGTTAGGGTACGGGTTAGGGTTAGGGTTAGGGTTAGGGTACGGGTTAGGGTTAGGGTACGGGTTAGGGTTACGGTACGGGTTAGGTTTAGGGTTAGGGTTAGGGTTAGTGTTAGGGTTAGGGTACGGGTTAGGGTTAGGGTTAGGGTACGGGTTAGGGTTAGGGTACGGGTTAGGGTTAGGGTTAGGGTAGGGGTTAGGGTTAGGTTTAGGGTTGGGTTTAGTGTACGGGTTATGGTTAGGGTTAGGTTTAAGGTTAGGGTTGGGGTTAGGCTACGGGTTAGGGTTAGGGTTAGGTTTAGGGTATGGGTTAGGCTTAGGATACGGGTTAGGGTTAGGGTTAGTGTTAGGTTTAGGGTTAGGGTCAGGGTTAGGGGTTAGGGTTAGGGTTAGGGTACGGGTTATGGTTAGGGTTAGGGTACGGGTTATGGTTAGGGTACGGGTTAGGTTTACGTTTAGGGATAGGGTTAGCATTAGGGTACGGGTTAGGGTTAGGGTTAGTGTTAGGGTTAGGGTTAGGATACGGGTTAGGGTTAGGGTTAGGTTACGGGTTATGGTTAGGTTACGGGTTAGGGTTAGTGTACGGGTTAGGGTACGGGTTAGGGTACGGGTTAGGGTTAGGGTTAGGGTTAGCGTTAGGGTACGGTTTAGGGTTTGGGTACGGGTTAGGGTTAGGGTTAGGTTACGGGTTAGGGTTAGGGTACTGTTTAGGGTTAGGGTTAGGTTTAGGGTTAGGGTACGGGTTAGGGATAGGGTTAGGGTACGGGTTAGGTTAGGGTTAGGGTTAGGGTACGGGTTAGGGTTAGGGTTAGGGTACGGGTTAGGGTTAGGGTACTGGTTAGGTTTAGGGTTAGGGTTAGGGTTAGTGTTAGGGTTAGGTTACGGGTTAGGGTTAGGGTTAGGGTATGGGTTAGGGTTAGGGTACGGGTTAGGATTAGGTTTAGGGTAGGGTTTAGGGTTAGGTTTAGGGTTAGGGTTAGGGTACGGGTTATGGTTAGGGTTAGGTTTAAGGTTAGGGTTGGGGTTAGGGTACGGGTTAGAGTTAGGGTTAGTGTTAGCGTTCGCGTTAGGTTTAGGGTACGGGTTAGGGTACTTGTTAGGGTTAGGGTTAGGGTTAGGGTTAGGGTACGTGTTAGCGTTAGGGTACGGGTTAGGGTTTGGGTTAGGGTACGGGTTAGGGTTTGGGTTAGGGTACGGGTTAGGTTTAGGGTTCGGGTACGGGTCAGGGTTAGGGTTAGCGTATGGGTTAGGGTTAGGGTTAGGGCTAGGGTACGGGTTAGGGTTAGGGTTAGGGTACGGGTTAGTGTTAGGGTTCGGGTTAGGTTTAGGGTTAGGGTAAGGGTTAGTGTTAGGGTTAGGGTACGGGTTAGGGTTAGGGTTAGGGTACGGGTTAGGGTTAGGGTACGGGTTAGGGTTAGGTTTAGGGTAGGGTTTAGGTTTAGGTTTAGGGTTAGGGTTAGGGTACGGGTTATGGTTAGGGTTAGGTTTAAGGTTAGGGTTAGGGTTAGGGTACGGGTTAGGGTTTGGTTTAGGGGTTAGGGTTAGGGTTAGGGTTAGGGTTAGGGTTAGGGTACGGGTTAGGGTTAGTGTTAGGTTTAGGGTTAGGGTCAGGGTTAGTGGTTAGGGTTAGGGTTAGGGTTAGGGTACGGGTTAGGGTTAGGGTTAGGTTTAAGGTTAGGGTTGGGGTTAGGCTACGGGTTAGGGTTAGGGTTAGGTTTAGGGTATGGGTTAGGCTTAGGATACGGGTTAGGGTTAGGGTTAGTGTTAGGTTTAGGGTTAGGGTCAGGGTTAGGGGTTAGGGTTAGGGTTAGGGTACGGGTTAGGGTTAGGGTTAGGGTACGGGTTATGGTTAGGGTACGGGTTAGGTTTACGTTTAGGGATAGGGTTAGCATTAGGGTACGGGTTAGGGTTAGGGTTAGTGTTAGGGTTAGGGTTAGGATACGGGTTAGGGTTAGGGTTAGGTTACGGGTTATGGTTAGGTTACGGGTTAGGGTTAGTGTACGGGTTAGGGTACGGGTTAGGGTACGGGTTAGGGTTTGGGTACGGGTTAGGGTTAGAGTTAGGGTACGGGTTAGGGTTAGGGGTTAGGGTAGGTTTAGGGTTCGGGTTAGGGTTAGTGTACGGGTTAGGATTAGGGTACGGGTTAGGGTTAGGGTTAGGGTTAGGGTTAGCGTACGGGTTAGGGTTAGGTTAGGGTTAGGGTTAGTGTTAGGGTACGGGTTACGGTTAGGATACGGGTTAGGGTTAGGGTTAGGGTTAGGAAAGGGTTAGGGTTAGTGTTAGGGTTAGCGTTAGGGTTAGGGTACGGGTTAGGTTTAGGTTAAGGGTACGGGTAAGGGTTAGGGTACGGGTTAGGGTTAGGGTTAGGGTATGGGTTATGGTTAGGGTACGGGTTACGATTAGGGTTAGGGTTAGGAAAGGGTTAGGGTTAGGGTTAGCGTTAAGGTTAGGGTACGGGTTAGGGTTAGGGTACGGTTTAGGGTTAGGGTTAGGTTTAGGGTACGGGTTAGGGTTAGGGTTAGGATTAGGGTTAGGGTTAGGGTAAGGTTTAGGGTTAGGTTTGGGTACGGGTTATGGTTTGGGTACGGGTTAGGGTTAGGGTACGGGTTAGGGTTAGGGTTAGGGTACTTATTAGGGTTAGGGTTAGGGGTTAGGTTTAGGGTTAGGTATAGGGTTAGTGTTAGGATTAGGGTACGGGTTAGTGTACGGGTTAGGGTTAGGGTTATGATACGGGTTAGGGTTAGGGTATTGTTTAGGGTTAGGGTTAGGTTTAGGGTTAGGGTACGGGTTAGGGATAGGGTTAGGGTACGGGTTAGGGTTAGGGTTAGGGTTCGGGTTAGGGTTAGGTTTAGGTTACAGGTTAGGTTTAGGGTACGGGTTAGGTTTAGGGTTAGGGTTAGGGTTAGTGTTAGGGTTAGGGTACGGGTTAGGGTTAGGATTAGGGTACGGGTTAGGGTTAGGGTACGGGTTAGGGTTAGGGTACGGGTTAGGGTTAGAGTTAGGGTACGGGTTAGGTTTAGGTTTAGGGGTTAGGGTAGTGTTAGGATTAGGGTTAGGGTTAGTGTACGGGTTAGGGTTAGGGTACGGGTTAGGGTTAGGGTTAGGGTTAGCGTACGGGTTAGGGTTATGTTAGGGTTAGGGTTAGGGTACGGGTTAGGGTTAGGTTTAGGGTTAGGGTATGGGTTAGGGTTAGGGTTAGGGTTAGGGTTAGGTTTAGGGTTAGCAAAGGGTTAGGGTTAGGGTTAGCGTTAAGGTTAGGGTACGGGTTAGGTTTAGGGTTAGGGTACCGGTTAGGGTTAGGGT
This sequence comes from Urocyon cinereoargenteus, assembly GCA_032313775.1. Classification (NCBI taxonomy): domain Eukaryota; kingdom Metazoa; phylum Chordata; class Mammalia; order Carnivora; family Canidae; genus Urocyon; species Urocyon cinereoargenteus. Next base: position 282,776 of record JAVLSZ010000062.1, on the reverse strand, counting down.
ACGGGTTAGGGTTAGGGTTAGGGTATGTGTTAGGGTTAGGGTACGGGTTAGGGTTAGGGTTAGGGTACGGGTTAGGGTTAGGGTACGGGTTAGGGTTAGGGTTAGGGTAGGGGTTAGGGTTAGGGTTAGGGTTAGGGTTAGGGTACGAGTTATGGTTAGGGTTAGGTTTAGGGTTAGGGTACGGGTTAGGGTTAGGGTTAGGGTACGGGTTAGGGTTAGGGTACGGGTTAGGGTTAGGGTTAGGTTTAGGGTATGGGTTAGGGTTAGGGTTAGGGTTAGGATTAGGGTTAGGGTTAGGGTTAGATTTAGGGTTAGGGTTGGGTACGGGTTAGGGTTTGGGTACGGTTAGGGTTAGGGTACGGGTTAGGGTTAGGGTTAGGGTACTTGTTAGGGTTAGGGTTAGGGGTTAGGGTTAGGGTTAGGGTTAGGGTACGGTTTAGGGTTAGGGTACGGGTTAGTGTTAGGGTTAGGGTGAGGAAAGGGTTAGGGTTAGGGTTAGGGTTTAGGGTAGGGTTAGGGTTAGGGTTAGGGTTAGTGTACGGGTTAGGGTTAGGGTACGGGTTAGGGTTAGGTTTAGGGTTAGGGTTAGCGTACGGGTTAGGGTTATGTTAGGTTTAGGTTTAGGGTACGGGTTAGGGTTAGGGTTAGGGTACGGGTTAGGGTTAGGGTTAGGGTTAGGAAAGGGTTAGGGTTAGGGTTAGCTTTAGGGTTAGGGTTAGGGTACGGGTTAGGGTTAGGGTTAGGGTACGGGTTAGGATTAGGGTTAGGTTTAGGGTTAGGGTACGGGTTAGGGTTCGGGTTAGGGTTAGAGTTAGGGGTTAGGGGTTAGGTTTAGGGTTAGGGTTAGGGTTAGGGTACGGGTTAGGGTACGGGTTAGTGTTAGGGTACGTGTTAGTGTTAGTGTACGGGTTAGTGTTAGGGATAGGGTTAGGGTTAGGGTTAGGGTACGGGTTAGGGTTAGGGTTAGGGTACGGGTTAGGGTTAGGGTACGGGTTAGGGTACGGGTTAGGGTTAGGGTTAGTGTTAGGGTTATGGTTAGTGTTAGGAAAGGGTTAGGGTTAGGGTTAGGGTACGGTTTAGGGTTAGGGTTAGGGTTAGGGTTAGGGTTAGGGTACGGTTTAGGTTTAGGGTACGGGTTAGGTTAGGGTACGGGTTAGGGTACGGGTTAGGGTTAGGGTTAGGGTATGGGTTAGAGTTAGGGTACACTTACGGGTACGGGTTAGGGTTAGGGTTAGGGATAGGGTACGGGTTAGGGTTAGGGTTAGTGTTAGGGTACGGGTTATGGTTAGGGTTAGGGTTAGGGTACAGGTTAGGGTTAGGGTACGGGTTAGGGTTAGGTTTAGGGTTAGGGTTAGGGATAGGGTTAGGATACGGGTTAGGGTAAGGGTTATGGTTAGGGTTAGGGTTAGGGTACGGGTTAGGGTTAGGGTACGGGTTAGGGTTAGGGTACTGGTTAGTGTTAGGGTTAGGGTTAGGATTAGGTTTAGGGTTAGGTTTGGGGTACGGGTACGGGTTAGGGTTAGGGTTAGGGTACGGGTTAGGGTTAGGGTTAGGGTTAGGGTTAGGGTTAGGGTTAGGTTTAGGATACGGGTTAGGGTACGTGTTAGGGTTAGGGTTAGGGTTAGTGTTAGGGAACAGGTTAGTGTTAGTGTTAGGGTTAGGGTTAGTGTTAGGGTACGGGTGAGTGTTAGGGTTAGGGTTAGGATTAGGTTTAGGGTTAGGTTTATGGTACGGGTTAGGGTTAAGAGTTAGGGTTAGGGTTATGTTTAGGGTACCGGTTAGGGTTAGGGTTAGGGTTAGGTTTAGGGTTAGGGTTAGGGTACGGGTTAGGGTTAGGTTTAGGGTACGGTTTAGGGTTAGGGTACGGTTTAGGGTTAGGTTTATGTTTAGGGTACGGGTTAGGGTTAGGGTACAGGTTAGGGTTAGGGTTAGGGTACGCGTTAGGGTTAGTGTTAGGGTACGGGTTAGGGTAAGGGTTAGGGTTAGGGTTAGTGTACGGTTTAGGGTTACGGTTAGGGTACGGGTTAGGGTTAGGGTACGTGTTAGGGTTAGGGTTAGGGTTAGCATACGGGTTAGGGTTAGGGTTAGGGTACGGGTTAGTGTTAGGGTACGGGTTACGGTTAGGGTTAGTGTTAGCGTACGTGTTAGGGTTAGGGTACGGGTTAGGGTACTTGTTAGGGTTAGGGTTCGGGTTAGGGTACGGGTTAGCGTTAGGGTACGGGTTAGGGTTTGGGTTAGGGTATGGGTTAGGGTTTGCTTTAGGGTACGGGTTAGGTTTACGGTTATGGTACAGGTCAGGGTTAGGGTTAGGGTACGGGTTAGGGTTAGGGTTAGGGCTAGGGTACGGGTTAGGGTTAGGGTTAGGGTACGGGTTAGGGTTAGGGTACGGGTTAGGTTTAGGGTTAGGGTAATAGTTAGTGTTAGGGGTAGGGTACGGGTTAGGGTTAGGGTACGGTTTAGGGTTAGGGTACGGGTTAGGGTTAGGGTTAGGGTAGGGGTTAGGTTTAGGTTTAGGGTTAGAGTTAGGGTACGGGTTATGGTTAGGGTTAGGTTTAAGGTTAGGGTTAGGGTTAGGGTACGGGTTAGGGTTTGGGTTAGGGGTTAGGGTTAGGGTTAGGGTTAGGGTACGGGTTAGGGTTAGTGTTAGGTTTAGGGTTAGGGTCAGGGTTAGGTGTTAGGGTTAGGGTTAGGGTTAGGGTACGGGTTAGGGTTAGGGTTAGGGTACGGGTTACGGTTAGGTTACGGGTTAGGTTACGGGTTAGGTTTAGTGTTAGGGTTAGGGTTAGCGTTAGGGTAGGGGTTAGGGTTAGGTTTAGTGTTAGGGTTAGGGTTAGGATACGGGTTAGTGTTAGGGTTAGGGTACGGGTTAGGGTTAGGTTACGGGTTAGGGTTAGGGTACGGGTTAGTGTACGGGTTAGGGTTAGGGTTAGCGTTAGCGTTAGGGTACGGGTTAAGGTTAGGGTACTGGTTAGGGTTAGAGTTAGGGTACGGGTTAGGGTTAGGGGTTAGGGTAGGGTTAGGGTTAGGGTAAGGGTTAGTGTATGGGTTAGGGTTAGGGTACGGGTTAGGGTTAGGGTTAGGGTTAGTGTTAGCGTACGGGTTATGGTTAGGTTAGGGTTAGGGTTAGGGTTAGGGTACGGGTTACGGTTAGGGTACGGGTTAGGGTTAGGTTTAGGGTTAGGAAAGTGTTAGGGTAAGGGTTAGGGTTAGCGTTAGGGTTAGGGTACGGGTTAGGTTTAGGGTTAGGGTACGGGTTAGGGTTAGGGTACGGGTTAGGGTTAGGGTTAGGGTATGGGTTATGGTTAGGGTACGGGTTAGGGTTAGGGTTAGGTTTAGGAAAGGGTTAGGGTTAGGCTTAGCGTTAGGGTTAGGGTACGGGTTAGGGTTAGGGTACGGTTTAGGGTTAGGGTATGGGTTAGGGTACTTGTTAGGTTTAGGGTTAGGGTTAGGATACGGGTTAGCGTTAGGGTACGGGTTAGTGTTTGGGTTAGGGTACGGGTTAGGGTTTGGGTTAGGGTACGGGTTAGGTTTAGGGTTAGGTTACGGGTTAGGGTTAGGGGTTAGGGTAGGGTTAGGGTTAGGGTTAGGGTTAGTGTATGGGTTAGGGTTAGGGTACGGGTAAGGGTTAGGGTTAGGGTTAGTGTTAGCGTACGGGTTATGGTTAGGTTAGGGTTATGGTTATGGTTAGGGTACGGGTTACGGTTAGGGTACGGGTTAGGGTTAGGTTTAGGGTTAGGAAAGTGTTAGGGTAAGGGTTAGGGTTAGCGTTAGGGTTAGGGTACGGGTTAGGTTTAGGGTTAGGGTACGGGTTAGGGTTAGGGTACGGGTTAGGGTTAGGGTTAGGGTATGGGTTATGGTTAGGGTACGGGTTAGGGTTAGGGTTAGGTTTAGGAAAGGGTTAGGGTTAGGCTTAACGTTAGGGTTAGGGTACGGGTTAGGGTTAGGGTACGGTTTAGGGTTAGGGTATGGGTTAGGGTACTTGTTAGGTTTAGGGTTAGGGTTAGGATACGGGTTAGCGTTAGGGTACGGGTTAGTGTTTGGGTAAGGGTACGGGTTAGGGTTTGGGTTAGGGTACGGGTTAGGTTTAGGGTTAGGTTACGGGTTAGGGTTAGGGTTAGGGTACGGGTTAGGTTTAGGGTTAGGGCTAGGGTACGGGTTAGGGTTAGGGTTAGGGTACGGGTTAGGGTTAGGGTACGGGTTAGGTTTTGGGTTAGGGTAAGGGTTAGTGTTAGGGTTAGGGTATGGGTTAGGGTTAGGGTTAGGGTACGGGTTAGGGTTAGGGTACGGGTTAGGGTTAGGGTTAGGGTAGGGGATAGGTTTAGGTTTAGGGTTAGGGTTAGGGTACGGGTTATGGTTAGGGTTAGGTTTAAGGTTAGGGTTAGGGTTAGGGTACGGGATAGGGATTGGGTTAGGGGTTAGGGTTAGGGTTAGGGTTAGGGTTAGGGTACGGGTTAGGGTTAGTGTTAGGTTTAGGGTTAGGGTCAGGGTTAGGGGTTAGGGTTAAGGTTAGGGTACGGGTTAGGGTTAGGGTTAGGGTACGGGTTACGGTTAGGGTACGGGTTAGGTTTAGGTTTAGGGTTAGGGTTAGCGTTAGGGTACAGGTTAGGGTTAGGTTTAGTGTTAGGGTTAGGGTTAGGATACGGGTTAGGGTTAGGGTTAGGGTACGGGTTAGGGTTAGGTTACGGGTTAGGGTTAGGGTACGGGTTAGGGTACGGTTTAGGGTACGAGTTAGGGTTAGGGTTAGGGTTAGCGTTAGGGTACGGGTTAGGGTTAGGGTACGGGTTAGGGTTAGGTTTAGAGTTAGGGTACGGTTTAGGGTTAGGGGTTAGGGTAGGGTTAGGGTTAGGGTTAGTGTACGGGTTAGGGTTAGGGTACGGGTTAGTGTTAGGGTTAGGGTTAGCGTACGGGTTAGGGTTAGGTTAGGTTTAGGGTTAGGGTACGGGTTACGGTTAGGGTACGGTTTAGGGTTAGGGTTAGTGTTAGGAAAGGGTTAGGGTTAGGGTTAACGTTAGGGTTAGGGTACGGGTTAGGTTTAGGGTTAGGGTACGGGTTAGGGTTAGGGTCGGGTTAGGGTTAGGTTTAGGGTATGGGTTATGGTTAGGGTACGGGTTAGGGTTAGGGTTAGGGTTAGGAAAGGGTTAGCGTTAGGGTTAGCGTTAGGGTTAGGGTACGGGTTAGGGTTAGGGTACGGTTTAGGGCTGGGTTTGGGTACGGGTTAGGTTTAGTGTTAGGGTATGGGTTAGGGTTAGGGTTAGGGTAAGGGTTAGGTTTAGGGTTAGCAAAGGGTTAGGGTTAGGGTTAGCGTTAAGGTTAGGGTACGGGTTAGGTTTAGGGTTAGCGTACAGGTTAGGGTTAGGGTACGGGTTAGGGTTAGGGTTAGGGTATGTGTTAGGGTTAGGGTACGGGTTAGGGTTAGGTTTAGGGTACGGGTTAGGGTTAGGGTACGGGTTAGGGTTAGGGTTAGGGTAGGGGTTAGGGTTAGGGTTAGGGTTAGGGTTAGGGTACGAGTTATGGTTAGGGTTAGGTTTAGGGTTAGGGTACGGGTTAGGGTTAGGGTTAGGGTACGGGTTAGGGTTAGGGTACGGTTTAGGGTTAGGGTTAGGGTTAGGGTACGGGTTAGGGTTAGGGTTAGGATTAGGGTTAGGGTTAGGTTTAGATTTAGGGTTAGGGTTGGGTACGGGTTAGGGTTTGGGTACGGTTAGGGTTAGGGTACGGGTTAGGGTTAGGTTTAGGGTTAGGGTTAGCGTACGGGTTAGGGTTATGTTAGGGTTAGGGTTAGGGTTAGGGTACGGGTTAGGGTTAGGGTTAGGGTACGGGTTAGGGTTAGGGTTAGGGTTAGGGTTAGGGTTAGGGTTAGGAAAGGGTTAGGGTTAGGGTTAGTGTTAGGGTTAGGGTACGGGTTAGGTTTAGGGTTAGGGTACGGGTTAGGTTTAGGGTACGGGTTAGGGTTAGGGTTAGAGTATGGGTTAGGGTTAGGATACGGGTTAGGGTTAGGGTTAGAGTACGGGTTAGGGTTAGGGTACGGGTTAGGCTTAGGGTTAGGGTATGGGTTAGGGTTAGGGTTAGGGTACGAGTTATGGTTAGGGTTAGGTTAGGGTTAGGGTACGGGTTAGGGTTAGGGTTAAGGTACGGGTTAGGGTTAGGGTACGGGTTAGGGTTAGGGTTAGGGTACGGGTTAGGGTTTGGGTTAGGATTAGGGTTAGGGTTAGGGTAAGATTTAGGGTTAGGGTTGGGTACGGTTTAGGGTATGGGTACGGTTAAGGTTAGGGTACGGGTTAGGGTTAGGGTTAGGGTACTTGTTAGGGATAGGGTTAGGGGTTAGGGTTAGGGTTAGGGTACTATTTAGGTTTAGGGTACGGGTTAGTGTTAGGGTTAGGGTTAGGGTTATGGTACGGGTTAGGGTTAGGGTACGGGTTAGGGTTAGGGTTAGGGTTAGGGTACGGGTTAGGGTTAGGGTTAGGGGTTAGGGTTAGGGTTAGGGTTAGGTTTAGGTTCAGGGTACGGTTTAGGGTTAGGGTACGGGTTAGGGTTAGGTTTAGAGTTAGGGTTAGGGTTAGCGTACGGGATAGGGTTAGGGTTAGGGTTAGGGTTAGGGTACGGGTTAGGGTTAGGGTACGGGTTAGGGTTAGGGTTAGGGTTAGGAAAGGGTTAGGGTTAGGGTTAGGGTTAGCGTTAGGGTAAGGGTTAGGGTACGGGTTAGGATTAGGGTTAGGTTTAGGGTTAGGGTACGGGTTAGGGTTCGGGTTAGGGTTAGAGTTAGGGGTTAGGGGTTAGGTTTAGGGTTAGGGTTAGGGTTAGGGTACGGGTTAGGGTACGGGTTAGGGTTAGGGTACGTGTTAGGGTTAGTGTACGGGTTAGTGTTAGGGATAGGGTTAGGGTTAGGGTTAGGGTACGGGTTAGGGTTAGTGTTAGGGTACGGGTTAGGGTTAGGGTACGGGTTAGGGTACGGGTTAGGGTTAGGGTTAGTGTTAGGGTTAGGGTTAGTGTTAGGAAAGGGTTAGGGTTAGGGTTAGGGTACGGTTTAGGGTTAGGTTTAGGGTTAGGGTACGGGTTAGGTTTAGGGTACGGGTTAGGTAGGGTACGGGTTAGGGTACGGGTTAGGGTTAGGGTTAGGGTATGGGTTAGAGTTAGGGTACAGGTACGGGTACGGGTTAGGGTTAGGGTTAGGGATAGGGTACGGGTTAGGGTTAGGGTTAGGGTTAGGGTACGGGTTATGGTTAGGGTTAGGGTTAGGGTACGGTTTAGGGTTACGGTTAGGGTACGGGTTAGGGTTAGGGTACGGGATAGGGTTATGGTTAGGGTTAGGGTTAGCGTACGGGTTAGGGTTAGGGTTAGGATACGGGTTAGTGTTAGGGTACGGGTTATGGTTAGGGTTAGTGTTAGCGTACGGGTTAGGGGTAGGGTACGGGTTAGGGTACTTGTTAGGGTTAGGTTTAGGGTTAGGGTACGGGTTAGCGTTAGCGTACGGGTTAGGGTTTGGGTTAGGGTATGGGTTAGGGTTTGCGTTAGGGTACGGGTTAGGTTTAGGGTTAGGGTACAGGTCAGGGTTAGGGTTAGGGTACGGGTTAGGGTTAGGGTTAGGGCTAGGGTACGGGTTAGGGTTAGGTTTAGGGTACGGGTTAGGGTTAGGGTACGGGTTAGGTTTAGGGTTAGGGTAAGGGTTAGTGTTAGGGTTAGGTTACAGGTTAGGGTTAGGGTACGGGTTAGGGTTAGGGTACGGGTTAGGGTTAGGGTAGGGGTTAGGTTTAGGTTTAGGGTTAGAGTTAGGGTACGGGTTATGGTTAGGGTTAGGTTTAAGGTTAGGGTTAGGGTTAGGGTACGGGTTAGGGTTTGGGTTAGGGGTTAGGGTTAGGGTTAGGGTTAGGGTTAGGGTTAGGGTACGGGTTAGGCTTAGTGTTAGGTTTAGGGTTAGGGTCAGGGTTAGGGGTTAGGGTTAGGGTTAGGGTTAGGGTACGGGTTAGGGTTAGGGTTAGGGTACGGGTTACGGTTAGGTTACGGGTTAGGTTTAGTGTTAGGGTCAGGGTTAGCGTTAGGGTACGGGTTAGGGTTAGGTTTAGTGTTAGGGTTAGGGTTAGGATACGGGTTAGTGTTAGGGTTAGGGTACTGGTTAGGTTTAGGTTACGGGTTAGGGTTAGGGTACGGGTTAGTGTACGGGTTAGGGTTAGGGTTAGCGTTAGCGTTAGGGTACGGGTTAGGGTTAGGGTACGGTTTAGGGTTAGAGTTAGGGTACGGGTTAGGGTTAGGGGTTAGGGTAGGGTTAGGGTTAGGGTTAGGGTTAGTGTACGGGTTAGGGTTAGGGTACGGGTTAGGGTTAGGGTTAGGGTTAGGTTTAGCGTACGGGTTAGGGTTAGGTTAGGGTTAGGGTTAGGGTTAGGGTATGGGTTACGGTTAGGGTACGGGTTAGGGTTAGGGTTAGGGTTAGGAAAGGGTTAGGGTAAGGGTTAGGATTAGCGTTAGGGTTAGGGTACGGGTTAGGTTTAGGGTTAGGGTACGGGTTAGGGTTAGCTTTAGGGTATGGATTATGGTTAGGGTGAGGGTTCGGGTTAGGTTTAGGGTTAGGTTACGGGTTAGGGTTAGGGTTAGGGTACGGGTTAGGGTTAGGGTTAGGGCTAGGGTACGGGTTAGGGTTAGGGTTAGGGTACGCGTTAGGGTTAGGGTACGGGTGAGGTTTAGGGTTAGGGTAAGGGTTAGTGTTAGGGTTAGGGTATGGGTTAGGGTTAGGGTTAGGGTACGGGTTAGGGTTAGGGTACGGGTTAGGGTTAGGGTTAGGGTAGGGGATAGGTTTAGGTTTAGGGTTAGGGTTAGGGTACGGGTTATGGTTAGGGTTAGGTTTAAGGTTAGGGTTAGGGTTAGGGTACGGGTTCGGGATTGGGTTAGGGGTTAGGGTTAGGGTTAGGGTTAGGGTTAGGGTACGGGTTAGGGTTAGTGTTAGGTTTAGGGTTAGGGTCAGGGTTAGGGGTTAGGGTTAAGGTTAGGGTACGGGTTAGGGTTAGGGTTAGGGTACGGGTTACGGTTAGGGTACGGGTTAGGTTTAGGTTTAGGTTTAGGGTTAGGGTTAGCGTTAGGGTACGGGTTAGGGTTAGGTTTAGTGTTAGGGTTAGGGTTAGGATACGGGTTAGGGTTAGGGTTAGGGTACGGGTTAGGGTTAGGTTACGGGTTAGGGTTAGGGTACGGGTTAGGGTACGGGTTAGGGTACGAGTTAGGGTTAGGGTTAGGGTTAGCGTTAGGGTACGGGTTAGGGTTAGGGTACGGGTTAGGGTTAGGGTTAGAGTTAGGGTACGGTTTAGGGTTAGGGGTTAGTGTAGGGTTAGGGTTAGGGTTAGGGTTAGTGTACGGGTTAGGGTTAGGGTACGGTTTAGGGTTAGGGTTAGGGTTAGGGTTAGGGTACGGTTTAGGGTTAGGTTTGGGTACGGGTTAGGGTTTGGGTACGGGTTAGGGTTAGGGTACGGGTTAGGGTTAGGGTTAGGGTACTTGTTAGGGTTAGGGTTAGGGGTTAGGTTTAGGGTTAGGGATAGGGTTAGTGTTAGGGTTAGGGTACAGGTTAGGTTAGGGTACGGGTTAGGGTTAGGGTACGGGTTAGGGTACGGGTTAGGGTACGGGTTAGGGTTAGGGTACGCGTTAGGGTTAGCGTTAGGGTTAGGGTACGGGTTAGGGTTAGGGTACGGGTTAGGGTTAGGTTTAGGGTACGGGTTAGGGTTAGGGTACTGTTTAGGGTTAGGGTTAGGTTTAGGCTTAGGTTACGGGTTAGGGATAGGGTTAAGGTACGGGTTAGGGTTAGGGTTAGGGTTAGGGTACGGGTTAGGGTTAGGGTTAGGGTACGGGTTAGGGTTAGGGTACGGGTTAGGTTTAGGGTTAGGGTTAGGGTTGTGTTAGGGTTAGGGTACGGGTTAGGGTTAGGGTTAGGGTACGGGTTAGGGTTAGGGTACGGGTTAGGGTTAGGGTTAGGGTAGGGGTTAGGGTTAGGTTTAGGGTTAGGGTTAGGGTACGGGTTATGGTTAGGGTTAGGTTTAAGTTTAGGGTTGGGTATAGGGTACGGGTTAGGTTTAGGGTTATGGGTTAGGGTTAGGTTTAGGGTTAGGGTTAGAGTACTGGTTAGGGTTAGGCTTAGGGTAGGGGTTAGGGTTAGGTTTAGGGTTAGGGTTAGGGTTAGGGTACGAGTTATGGTTAGTGTTAGGTTTAGGGTTAGGGTACGGGTTAGGGGTAGGGTTAGGGTATGGGTTAGGGTTAGGGTACGGGTTAGGGTTAGGGTTAGGTTTAGGGTACGGGTTAGAGTTAGGGTTAGGATTAGGGTTAGGTTTAGGTTAAGATTTAGGGTTAGGGTTGGTTACGGGTTAGGGTTTGGGTACGGTTAGGGTTAGGGTACGGGTTAGGGTTAGGGTTAGGGTACTTGTTAGGGTTAGGGTTAGGGGTTAGGGTTAGGGTTAGGGTACTTGTTAGGGTTAGGGTTAGGGTACGGGTTAGGGTTAGGGTTAGGGTACGGTTTAGGGTTAGGGTACAGGTTAGTGTTAGGGTTAGGGTTAGGGTTAGGGTACGGGTTAGGGTTAGGGTACGGGTTAGGGTTAGGGTTAGGGTATGGGTTATGGTTAGGGTACGGGTTAGGGTTAGGGTTAGGTTTAGGAAAGGGTTAGGGTTAGGCTTAGCGTTAGGGTTAGGGTACGGGTTAGGGTTAGGGTACGGTTTAGGGTTAGGGTATGGGTTAGGGTACTTGTTAGGTTTAGGGTTAGGGTTAGGATACGGGTTAGCGTTAGGGTACGGGTTAGTGTTTGGGTTAGGGTACGGGTTAGGGTTTGGGTTAGGGTACGGGTTAGGTTTAGGGTTAGGTTACGGGTTAGGGTTAGGGTTAGGGTACAGGTTAGGGTTAGGGTTAGGGCTAGGGTAAAGGTTAGGGTTAGGGTTAGGGAACGGGTTAGGGTTAGGGTACGGGTTAGGTTTTGGGTTAGGGTAAGGGTTAGTGTTAGGGTTAGGGTATGGGTTAGGGTTAGGGTTAGGGTACGGGTTAGGGTTAGGGTACGGGTTAGGGTTAGGGTTAGGGTAGGGGATAGGTTTAGGTTTAGGGTTAGGGTTAGGGTACGGGTTATGGTTAGGGTTAGGTTTAAGGTTAGGGTTAGGGTTAGGGTACGGGATAGGGATTGGGTTAGGGGTTAGGGTTAGGGTTAGGGTTAGGGTTAGGGTACGGGTTAGGGTTTGTGTTAGGTTTAGGGTTAGGGTCAGGGTTAGGGGTTAGGGTTAAGGTTAGGGTACGGGTTAGGGTTAGGGTTAGGGTACGGGTTACGGTTAGGGTACGGGTTAGGTTTAGGGTTAGGGTTAGGGTTAGCGTTAGGGTACGGGTTAGGGTTAGGTTTAGTGTTAGGGTTAGGGTTAGGATACGGGTTAGGGTTAGGGTTAGGGTACGGGTTAGGGTTAGGTTACGGGTTAGGGTTAGGGTACGGGTTAGGGTACGGTTTAGGGTACGAGTTAGGGTTAGGGTTAGGGTTAGCGTTAGGGTACGGGTTAGGGTTAGGGTACGGGTTAGGGTTAGGTTTAGAGTTAGGGTACGGTTTAGGGTTAGGGGTTAGGGTAGGGTTAGGGTTAGGGTTAGTGTACGGGTTAGGGTTAGAGTACGGGTTAGGGTTAGGGTTAGGGTTAGCGTACGGGTTAGGGTTAGGTTAGGTTTAGGGTTAGGGTACGGGTTACGGTTAGGGTACGGTTTAGGGTTAGGGTTAGGGTTAGGAAAGGGTTAGGGTTAGGGTTAACGTTAGGGTTAGGGTACGGGTTAGGTTTAGGGTTAGGGTACGGGTTAGGGTTAGGGTACGGTTTAGGGTTAGGGTTAGGGTATGGGTTATGGTTAGGGTACGGGTTAGGGTTAGGGTTAGGGTTAGGAAAGGGTTAGCGTTAGGGTTAGCGTTAGGGTTAGGGTACGGGTTAGGGTTAGGGTACGGTTTAGGGCTGGGTTTGGGTACGGGTTAGGTTTAGTGTTAGGGTATGGGTTAGGGTTAGGGTTAGGGTTAGGGTAAGGGTTAGGTTTAGGGTTAGCAAAGGGTTAGGGTTAGGGTTAGCGTTAAGGTTAGGGTACGGGTTAGGTTTAGGGTTAGCGTACGGGTTAGGGTTAGGGTACGGGTTAGGGTTAGGGTTAGGGTATGTGTTAGGGTTAGGGTACGGGTTAGGGTTAGGTTTAGGGTACGGGTTAGGGTTAGGGTACGGGTTAGGGTTAGGGTTAGGGTAGGGGTTAGGGTTAGGGTTAGGGTTAGGGTTAGGGTACGAGTTATGGTTAGGGTTAGGTTTAGGGTTAGGGTACGGGTTAGGGTTAGGGTTAGGGTACGGGTTAGGGTTAGGGTACGGGTTAGGGTTAGGGTTAGGGTTAGGGTACGGGTTAGGGTTAGGGTTCGGATTAGGGTTAGGGTTAGGGTTAGATTTAGGGTTAGGGTTGGGTACGGGTTAGGGTTTGGGTACGGTTAGGGTTAGGGTACGGGTTAGGGTTAGGGTTAGGGTACTTGTTAGGGTTAGGGTTAGGGGTTAGGGTTAGGGTTAGTGTTAGGGTACGGTTTAGGGTTAGGGTACGGGTTAGTGTTAGGGTTAGGGTGAGGAAAGGGTTAGGCTTAGGGTTAGGGTTTAGGGTAGGTTTAGGGTTAGGGTTAGGGTTAGTGTACGGGTTAGGGTTAGGGTACGGGTTAGGGTTAGGTTTAGGGTTAGGGTTAGCTTACGGGTTAGGGTTATGTTAGGGTTAGGGTTAGGGTTAGGGTACGGGTTAGGGTTAGGGTTAGGGTACGGGTTAGGGTTAGGGTTAGGGTTAGGGTTAGGGTTAGGAAAGGGTTAGGGTTAGGGTTAGTGTTAGGGTTAGGGTACGGGTTAGGTTTAGGGTTAGGGTACGGGTTAGGTTTAGGGTACGGGTTAGGGTTAGGGTTAGAGTATGGGTTAGGATTAGGATACGGGTTAGGGTTAGGGTTAGAGTACGGTTTAGGGTTAGGGTACGGGTTAGGGTTAGGGTTAGGGTATGGGTTAGGGTTAGGGTTAGGGTACGAGTTATGGTTAGGGTTAGGTTAGGGTTAGGGTACGGGTTAGGGTTAGGGTTAAGGTACGGGTTAGGGTTAGGGTACGGGTTAGGGTTAGGGTTAGGGTACGGGTTAGGGTTTGGGTTAGGATTAGGGTTAGGGTTAGGGTAAGATTTAGGGTTAGGGTTGGGTACGGTTTAGGGTATGGGTACGGTTAAGGTTAGGGTACGGGTTAGGGTTAGGGTTAGGGTACTTGTTAGGGATAGGGTTAGGGGTTAGGGTTAGGGTTAGGGTACTATTTAGGTTTAGGGTACGGGTTAGTGTTAGGGTTAGGGTTAGGGTTAGGGTTGGTTAGGGTTAGGGTTAGGGGTTAGGGTTAGGGTTAGGGTTATGTTTAGGTTCAGGGTACGGTTTAGGGTTAGGGTACGGGTTAGGGTTAGGTTTAGAGTTAGGGTTAGGGTTAGCGTACGGGATAGGGTTAGGGTTAGGGTTAGGGTTAGGGTACGGGTTAGGGTTAGGGTACGGGTTAGGATTAAGGTTAGGTTTAGGGTTATGGTACGGGTTAGGGTTCGGGATAGGGTTAGAGTTAGGGGTTAGGGGTTAGGTTTAGGGTTAGGGTTAGGGTTAGGGTACGGGTTAGGGTACGGGTTAGGGTTAGGGTACGTGTTAGGGTTAGTGTACGGGTTAGTGTTAGGGATAGGGTTAGGGTTAGGGTTAGGTTACGGGTTAGGGTTAGGGTTAGGGTACGGGTTAGGGTTAGGGTACGGGTTAGGGTACGGGTTAGGGTTAGTGTTAGGGTTAGGGTTAGTGTTAGGAAAGGGTTAGGGTTAGGGTTAGGGTACGGTTTAGGGTTAGGGTTAGGGTTAGGGTACGGGTTAGGTTTAGGGTACGGGTTAGGTAGGGTACGGGTTAGGGTACGGGTTAGGGTTAGGGTTAGGGTATGGGTTAGAGTTAGGGTACAGGTACGGGTACGGGTTAGGGTTAGGGTTAGGGATAGGGTACGGGTTAGGGTTAGGGTTAGGGTTAGGGTACGGGTTATGGTTAGGGTTAGGGTACGGTTTAGGGTTACGGTTAGGGTACGGGTTAGGGTTAGGGTACGGGATAGGGTTAGGGTTAGGGTTAGGGTTAGCGTACGGGTTAGGGTTAGGGTTAGGGTACGGGTTAGTGTTAGGGTACGGGTTATGGTTAGGGTTAGTGTTAGCGTACGGGTTAGGGTTAGGGTACGGGTTAGGGTACTTGTTAGGGTTAGGTTTAGGATTAGGGTACGGGTTAGCGTTAGGGTACGGGTTAGGGTTTGGGTTAGGGTATGGGTTAGGGTTTGCGTTAGGGTACGGGTTAGGTTTAGGGTTAGGGTACATGTCAGGGTTAGGGTTAGGGTACGGGTTAGGGTTAGGGTTAGGGCTAGGGTACGGGTTAGGGTTAGGTTTAGGGTACGGGTTAGGGTTAGGGTACGGGTTAGGTTTAGGGTTAGGGTAAGGGTTAGTGTTAGGGTTAGGTTACAGGTTAGGGTTAGGGTACGGGTTAGGGTTAGGGTACGGGTTAGGGTTAGGGTAGGGGTTAGGTTTAGGTTTAGGGTTAGAGTTAGGGTACGGGTTATGGTTAGGGTTAGGTTTAAGGTTAGGGTTAGGGTTAGGGTACGGGTTAGGGTTTGGGTTAGGGGTTAGGGTTAGGGTTAGGGTTAGGGTTAGGGTACGGGTTAGGCTTAGTGTTAGGTTTAGGGTTAGGGTCAGGGTTAGGGGTTAGGGTTAGGGTTAGGATTAGGGTACGGGTTAGGGTTAGGGTTAGGGTACGGGTTACGGTTAGGTTACGGGTTATGTTTAGTGTTAGGGTTAGGGTTAGTGTTAGGGTACGGGTTATGGTTAGGTTTAGTGTTAGGGTTAGGGTTAGGATACGGGTTAGTGTTAGGGTTAGGGTACTGGTTAGGGTTAGGTTACGGGTTAGGGTTAGGGTACGGGTTAGTGTACGGGTTAGGGTTAGGGTTAGCGTTAGCGTTAGGGTACGGGTTAGGGTTAGGGTACGGGTTAGGGTTAGAGTTAGGGTACGGGTTAGGGTTAGGGGTTAGGGTAGGGTTAGGGTTAGGGTTAGGGTTAGTGTACAGGTTAGGGTTAGGGTACGGGTTAGGGTTAGGGTTAGGGTTAGGGTTAGCGTACGGGTTAGGGTTAGGTTAGGGTTAGGGTTAGGGTTAGGGTACGGGTTACGGTTAGGGCACGGGTTAGGGTTAGGTTTAGGGTTAGGAAAGGGTTAGGGTAAGGGTTAGGATTAGCGTTAGGGTTAGGGTACGGGTTAGGTTTAGGGTTAGGGTACGGGT
>JAVLSZ010000062.1:260000-262500 GCA_032313775.1 Urocyon cinereoargenteus | reverse complement strand
GGGTACGGGTTAGGGTTAGGGTTAGGGTAGGGGTTAGGGTTAGGGTTAGGGTTAGGGTTAGGGTACGAGTTATGGTTAGGGTTAGGTTTAGGGTTAGGGTACGGGTTAGGGTTAGGGTTAGGGTACGGGTTAGGGTTAGGGTACGGGTTAGGGTTAGGGTTAGGGTTAGGGTACGGGTTAGGGTTAGGGTTCGGATTAGGGTTAGGGTTAGGGTTAGATTTAGGGTTAGGGTTGGGTACGGGTTAGGGTTTGGGTACGGTTAGGGTTAGGGTACGGGTTAGGGTTAGGGTTAGGGTACTTGTTAGGGTTAGGGTTAGGGGTTAGGGTTAGGGTTAGTGTTAGGGTACGGTTTAGGGTTAGGGTACGGGTTAGTGTTAGGGTTAGGGTGAGGAAAGGGTTAGGGTTAGGGTTAGGGTTTAGGGTAGGTTTAGGGTTAGGGTTAGGGTTAGTGTACGGGTTAGGGTTAGGGTACGGGTTAGGGTTAGGTTTAGGGTTAGGGTTAGCTTACGGGTTAGGGTTATGTTAGGGTTAGGGTTAGGGTTAGGGTACGGGTTAGGGTTAGGGTTAGGGTACGGGTTAGGGTTAGGGTTAGGGTTAGGGTTAGGGTTAGGAAAGGGTTAGGGTTAGGGTTAGTGTTAGGGTTAGGGTACGGGTTAGGTTTAGGGTTAGGGTACGGGTTAGGTTTAGGGTACGGGTTAGGGTTAGGGTTAGAGTATGGGTTAGGGTTAGGATACGGGTTAGGGTTAGGGTTAGAGTACGGTTTAGGGTTAGGGTACGGGTTAGGGTTAGGGTTAGGGTATGGGTTAGGGTTAGGGTTAGGGTACGAGTTATGGTTAGGGTTAGGTTAGGGTTAGGGTACGGGTTAGGGTTAGGGTTAAGGTACGGGTTAGGGTTAGGGTACGGGTTAGGGTTAGGGTTAGGGTACGGGTTAGGGTTTGGGTTAGGATTAGGGTTAGGGTTAGGGTAAGATTTAGGGTTAGGGTTGGGTACGGTTTAGGGTATGGGTACGGTTAAGGTTAGGGTACGGGTTAGGGTTAGGGTTAGGGTACTTGTTAGGGATAGGGTTAGGGGTTAGGGTTAGGGTTAGGGTACTATTTAGGTTTAGGGTACGGGTTAGTGTTAGGGTTAGGGTTAGGGTTAGGGTTGGTTAGGGTTAGGGTTAGGGGTTAGGGTTAGGGTTAGGGTTATGTTTAGGTTCAGGGTACGGTTTAGGGTTAGGGTACGGGTTAGGGTTAGGTTTAGAGTTAGGGTTAGGGTTAGCGTACGGGATAGGGTTAGGGTTAGGGTTAGGGTTAGGGTACGGGTTAGGGTTAGGGTACGGTTTTGGGTTAGGGTTAGGGTTAGGAAAGGGTTAGGGTTAGGGTTAGCGTTAGGGTTAGGGTTAGGGTACGGGTTAGGATTAAGGTTAGGTTTAGGGTTAGGGTACGGGTTAGGGTTCGGGATAGGGTTAGAGTTAGGGGTTAGGGGTTAGGTTTAGGGTTAGGGTTAGGGTTAGGGTACGGGTTAGGGTACGGGTTAGGGTTAGGGTACGTGTTAGGGTTAGTGTACGGGTTAGTGTTAGGGATAGGGTTAGGGTTAGGGTTAGGTTACGGGTTAGGGTTAGGGTTAGGGTACGGGTTAGGGTTAGGGTACGGGTTAGGGTACGGGTTAGGGTTAGTGTTAGGGTTAGGGTTAGTGTTAGGAAAGGGTTAGGGTTAGGGTTAGGGTACGGTTTAGGGTTAGGGTTAGGGTTAGGGTACGGGTTAGGTTTAGGGTACGGGTTAGGTAGGGTACGGGTTAGGGTACGGGTTAGGGTTAGGGTTAGGGTATGGGTTAGAGTTAGGGTACAGGTACGGGTACGGGTTAGGGTTAGGGTTAGGGATAGGGTACGGGTTAGGGTTAGGGTTAGGGTTAGGGTACGGGTTATGGTTAGGGTTAGGGTACGGTTTAGGGTTACGGTTAGGGTACGGGTTAGGGTTAGGGTACGGGATAGGGTTAGGGTTAGGGTTAGGGTTAGCGTACGGGTTAGGGTTAGGGTTAGGGTACGGGTTAGTGTTAGGGTACGGGTTATGGTTAGGGTTAGTGTTAGCGTACGGGTTAGGGTTAGGGTACGGGTTAGGGTACTTGTTAGGGTTAGGTTTAGGATTAGGGTACGGGTTAGCGTTAGGGTACGGGTTAGGGTTTGGGTTAGGGTATGGGTTAGGGTTTGCGTTAGGGTACGGGTTAGGTTTAGGGTTAGGGTACATGTCAGGGTTAGGGTTAGGGTACGGGTTAGGGTTAGGGTTAGGGCTAGGGTACGGGTTAGGGTTAGGTTTAGGGTACGGGTTAGGGTTAGGGTACGGGTTAGGTTTAGGGTTAGGGTAAGGGTTAGTGTTAGGGTTAGGTTACAGGTTAGGGTTAGGGTACGGGTTAGGGTTAGGGTACGGGTTAGGGTTAGGGTAGGGGTTAGGTTTAGGTTTAGGGTTAGAGTTAGGGTACGGGTTATGGTTAGGGTTAGGTTTAAGGTTAGGGTTAGGGTTAG
>JAVLSZ010000062.1:210000-255000 GCA_032313775.1 Urocyon cinereoargenteus | reverse complement strand
GTTAGGGTTAGGGTAGGGGTTAGGTTTAGGTTTAGGGTTAGAGTTAGGCTACGGGTTATGGTTAGGGTTAGGTTTAAGGTTAGGGTTAGGGTTAGGGTACGGGTTAGGGTTTGGGTTAGGGGTTAGGGTTAGGGTTAGGGTTAGGGTTAGGGTTAGGGTACGGGTTAGGCTTAGTGTTAGGTTTAGGGTTACGGTCAGGGTTAGGGGTTAGGGTTAGGGTTAGGATTAGGGTACGGGTTAGGGTTAGGGTTAGGGTACGGGTTACGGTTAGGTTACGGGTTAGGTTTAGTGTTAGGGTTAGGGTTAGCGTTAGGGTACGGTTTAGGGTTAGGTTTAGTGTTAGGGTTAGGGTTAGGATACGGGTTAGTGTTAGGGTTAGGGTACTGGTTAGGGTTAGGTTACGGGTTAGGGTTAGGGTACGGGTTAGTGTACGGGTTAGGGTTAGGGTTAGCGTTAGCGTTAGGGTACGGGTTAGGGTTAGGGTACGGGTTAGGGTTAGAGTTAGGGTACGGGTTAGGGTTAGGGGTTAGGGTAGGGTTAGGGTTATGGTTAGGGTTAGTGTACGGGTTAGGGTTAGAGTACGGGTTAGGGTTAGGGTTAGGGTTAGGGTTAGCGTACGGGTTAGGGTTAGGTTAGGGTTAGGGTTAGGGTTAGGGTACGGGTTACGGTTAGGGCACGGGTTAGGGTTAGGGTTAGGGTTAGGAAAGGGTTAGGGTAAGGGTTAGGATTAGCGTTAGGGTTAGGGTACGGGTTAGGTTTAGGGTTAGGGTACGGGTTAGGGTTAGGGTACGGGTTAGGGTTAGGGTTAGGGTATGGATTATGGTTAGGGTTAGGGTTCGGGTTAGGTTTAGGGTTAGGTTACGGGTTAGGGTTAGGGTTAGGGTACGGGTTAGGGTTAGGGTTAGGGCTAGGGTACGGGTTAGGGTTAGGGTTAGGGTACGCGTTAGGGTTAGGGTACGGGTGAGGTTTAGGGTTAGGGTAAGGGTTAGTGTTAGGGTTAGGGTATGGGTTAGGGTTAGGGTTAGGGTACGGGTTAGGGTTAGGGTACGGGTTAGGGTTAGGGTTAGGGTAGGGGATAGGTTTAGGTTTAGGGTTAGGGTTAGGGTACGGGTTATGGTTAGGGTTAGGTTTAAGGTTAGGGTTAGGGTTAGGGTACGGGTTCGGGATGGGTTAGGGGTTAGGGTTAGGGTTAGGGTTAGGGTTAGGGTACGGGTTAGGGTTAGTGTTAGGTTTAGGGTTAGGGTCAGGGTTAGGGGTTAGGGTTAAGGTTAGGGTACGTGTTAGGGTTAGGGTTAGGGTACGGGTTACGGTTAGGGTACGGGTTAGGTTTAGGTTTAGGTTTAGGGTTAGCGTTAGGGTACGGGTTAGGGTTAGGTTTAGTGTTAGGGTTAGGGTTAGGATACGGGTTAGGGTTAGGGTTAGGGTACGGGTTAGGGTTAGGTTACGGGTTAGGGTTAGGGTACGGGTTAGGGTACGGGTTAGGGTACGATTTAGGGTTAGGGTTAGGGTTAGCGTTAGGGTACGGGTTAGGGTTAGTGTACGGGTTAGGGTTAGGGTACGGGTTAGGGTTAGGGTTAGGGTTAGGGTTAGGGTTAGCGTACGGGTTAGGGTTAGGTTAGGGTTAGGGTTAGGGTACGGGTTACGGTTAGGGTACGGTTTAGGGTTAGGGTTAGTGTTAGGAAAGGGTTAGGGTTAGGGTTAGGGTTAGCGTTAGGGTTAGGGTACGGGTTAGGTTTAGGGTAAGGGTACGAGTTAGGGTACGGGTTAGGGTTAGGTTTAGGGTATGGGTTATGGTTTGGGTACGGGTTAGGGTTAGGGTTAGGGTTAGGAAAGGGTTAGCGTTAGGGTTAGCGTTAGGGTTAGGGTACGGGTTAGGGTTAGGGTACGGTTTAGGGTTAGGTTTGGGTACGGGTTAGGGTTTGGGTACGGGTTAGGGTTAGGGTACGGGTTAGGGTTAGGGTTAGGGTACTTGTTAGGGTTAGGGTTAGGGGTTAGGTTTAGGGTTAGGGATAGGGTTAGTGTTAGGGTTAGGGTACAGGTTAGGGTTAGGGTACGGGTTAGGGTTAGGGTACGGGTTAGGGTACGGGTTAGGGTACGGGTTAGGGTTAGGGTACGCGTTAGGGTTAGCGTTAGGGTTAGGGTACGGGTTAGGGTTAGGGTACGGGTTAGGGTTAGGTTTAGGGTACGGGTTAGGGTTAGGGTACTGTTTAGGGTTAGGGTTAGGTTTAGGGTTAGGTTACGGGTTAGGGATAGGGTTAAAGTACGGGTTAGGGTTAGGGTTAGGGTTAGGGTACGGGTTAGGGTTAGGGTTAGGGTACGGGTTAGGGTTAGGGTACGGGTTAGGTTTAGGGTTAGGGTTAGGGTTAGGGTTAGGGTTAGGGTTAGGGTTAGGTTTAGGGTTAGGATACGGGTTAGGGTTAGGGTACGGGTTAGGGTTAGGGTTAGTGTACGGGTTAGGGTTAGGGTTAGGGGTTAGGGTTAGGTTTAGGGTTAGGGTTAGGTTTAGGGTACGGTTTAGGGTTAGGGTACGGGTTAGGGTTAGGTTTAGAGTTAGGTTTAGGGTTAGCGTACGGGTTAGGGTTAGGGTTAGGGTTAGGGTTAGGGTATGGTTTAGGGTTAGGGTACGGGTTAGGGTTAGGGTTAGTGTTAGGTTTAGGGTTAGGGTAAGGGTTAGGGGTTAGGGTTAGGGTTAGGGTTAGGGTACGGGTTACGGTTAGGTTACGGGTTAGGTTTAGTGTTAGGGTCAGGGTTAGCGTTAGGGTACGGGTTAGGGTTAGGGTTAGTGTTAGGGTTAGGGTTAGGATACGGGTTATGGTTAGGGTTAGGATACGGGTTAGGGTTAGGTTACGGGATAGGGTTAGGGTACGGGTTAGGGTACGGGTTAGGGTTAGGGTTAGCGTTAGCGTTAGGGTACGGGTTAGGGTTAGGGTTAGGGTACGGGTTAGGGTTAGAGTTAGGGTACGGGTTAGGGTTACGGGTTAGGGTAGGGTTAGGGTTAGGGTTAGGGTTAGTGTACGGGTTAGGGTTAGGGTACGGGTTAGGGTTAGGTTTAGGGTTAGGGTTAGCGTACGGGTTATGGTTAGGTTAGGGTTAGGGTTAGGGTTAGGGTACGGGTTACGGTTAGGGTACGGGTTAGGGTTAGGGTTAGGGTTAGGAAAGGGTTAGGGTAAGGGTTAGGGTTAGCGTTAGGGTTAGGGTACGGGTTAGGTTTAGGGTTAGGGTACGGGTTAGGGTTAGGGTACTGTTTAGGGTTAGGGTTAGATTTAGGGTTAGGGTACGGGTTAGGGCTAGGGTTAGGGTACGGGTTAGGGTTAGGGTTAGGGTTAGGGTACGGGTTAGGGTTAGGGTTAGGGTACGGGTTAGCGTTAGGGTACGGGTTAGGGTTTGGGTAAGGGTACGGGTTAGGTTTAGGGTTAGGGTACGGGTCAGGGTTAGGGTTAGCGTACGGGTTAGGGTTAGAGTTAGGGCTAGGGTACGGGTTAGGGTTAGGGTTAGGGTACGGGTTAGGGTTAGGGTACGGGTTAGGTTTAGGGTTAGGGTAAGGGTTAGCGTTAGGGTTAGGGTTCGGGTTAGTGTTAGGGTTATGGTAGGGTTTAGGTTTAGGTTTAGGGTTAGGGTTAGGGTACGGGTTATGGTTAGGGTTAGGTTTAAGGTTAGGGTTAGGGTTAGGGTACGGGTTAGGGTTTGGTTTAGGGGTTAGGGTTAGGGTTAGGGTTAGGGTTAGGGTTAGGTTATGGTTTAGGATTAGTGTTAGGTTTAGGGTTAGGGCCAGGGTTAGGGTACTGGTTAGGGTTAGGGTTAGGGTACGGGTTACGGTTAGGGTACGGGTTAGGTTTAGGGTTAGGGTTAGGGTTAGCGTTAGGGTACGGGTTAGGGTTAGGGTTAGTGTTAGGTTTAGGGTTAGGATACGGGTTAGGTTTAGGGTTAGGTTACGGGTTTGGGTTAGGTTACGGGTTAGGGTTAGGGTACGGGTTAGGGTACGGGTTAGGGTTAGGGTTAGGGTTAGCGTTAGGGTACGGGTTAGGGTTAGGGTACGGGGTAGGGTTAGAGTTAGGGTACGGGTTAGGTTTTGGGGTTAGGGTAGGGTTACGGTTAGGGTTAGGGTAAGTGTACGGGTTAGGGTTAGGGTACGGGTTAGGGTTAGGGTTAGGGTTAGGGTTAGCGTACGGGTTAGGGTTAGGTTAGGGTTAGGGTTAGGGTTAGGGTACGGGTTACGTTTAGGGTATGGGTTAGGGTTAGGGTTAGGGTTAGGAAAGGGTTAGGGTTAGTGTTAGGGTTAGCGTTAGGGTAAGGGTACGGGTTAGGTTTAGGGTTAGGGTACGGGTTAGGGTTAGGGTACGGGTTAGCGTTAGGGTTAGGGTATGGGTTATGGTTATTGTACGGGTTAGGGTTAGGGTTAGGGTTAGGAAAGGGTTAGGGTTAGGTTTAGCGTTAGGGTTAGGGTACGGATTAGGGTTAGAGTACGGTTTAGGGTTAGGGTTAGGGTTAGGGTACGGGTTAGGGTTAGGGTTAGGATTAGGGTTAGGGTTAGGGTAAGGTTTAGGGTTAGGTTTGGGTACGGGTTAGGGTTTGGGTACGGGTTAGTGTTAGGGTACGGGTTAGGGTTAGGGTTAGGGTACTTGTTAGGGTTAGGGTTAGGGGTTAGGTTTAGGGTTAGGGATAGGGTTAGTGTTAGGATTAGGGTATGGGTTAGGGTACGGGTTAGGGTTAGGGTTAGGTTACGGTTTAGGGTTAGGGTACTGTTTAGGTTTAGGGTTAGGTTTAGGGTTAGGGTACGAGTTAGGGATAGGGTTAGGGTACGGGTTAGGGTTAGGCTTAGGTTTAGGGTACGGGTTAGGTTTAGGGTTAGGGTACGGGTTAGGGTTAGGGTACGGGTTAGGTTTAGGTTTAGGGTTAGGGTACGGGTTAGGGTACTTGTTAGGGTTAGGGTTAGGGTTAGGGTACGGGTTAGCGTTAGGGTACGGGTTAGGGTTTGGGTTAGGGTATGGGTTAGGGTTTGCGTTAGGGTACGGGTTAGGTTTAGGGTTAGGGTACAGGTCAGGGTTAGGGTTAGGGTACGCGTTAGGGTTAGGGTTAGGGCTAGGGTACGGGTTAGGGTTAGGTTTAGGGTACGGGTTAGGGTTAGGGTACGGGTTAGGTTTAGGTTTAGAGTAAGGGTTAGTGTTAGGGTTAGGGTACAGGTTAGGGTTAGGGTACGGGTTAGGGTTAGGGTACGGGTTAGGGTTAGGGTAGGGGTTAGGTTTAGGTTTAGGGTTAGAGTTAGGGTACGGGTTATGGTTAGGGTTAGGTTTAAGGTTAGGGTTAGGGTTAGGGTACGGTTTAGGGTTTTGGTTAGGGGTTAGGGTTAGGGTTAGGGTTAGGGTACGGTTTAGGGTTAGTGTTAGGTTTAGGGTTAGGGTCAGGGTTAGGGGTTAGGGTTAGGGTTAGGGTTAGGGTACGGGTTAGGGTTAGGGTTAGGGTACGGGTTATGGTTAGGTTACGGGTTAGGTTTAGTGTTAGCGTTAGGGTTAGCGTTAGGGTACGGGTTAGGGTTAGGTTTAGTGTTAGGGTTAGGGTTAGGATACGGGTTAGTGTTAGGGTTAGGGTACGGGTTAGGGTTAGGTTACGGGTTAGGGTTAGGGTACGGGTTAGTGTACGGGTTAGGGTTAGGGTTAGCGTTAACGTTAGTGTACGGGTTAGGGTTAGGGTACGGGTTAGGGTTAGAGTTAGGGTACGGGTTAGGGTTAGGGGTTAGGGTAGGTTTAGGTTTAGGGTTAGGGTTAGTGTACGGGTTAGGGTTAGGGTACGGATTAGGGTTAGGGTTAGGGTTAGGGTTAGCGTACGGGTTAGGGTTAGGTTAGGGTTAGGGTTAGGGTTAGGGTACGGGTTACGGTTAGGGTACGGGTTAGGGTTAGGGTTAGGGTTAGGAAAGGGTGAGGGTTAGGGTTAGGGTTAGCGTTAGGGTTAGGGTACGGGTTAGGTTTAGGGTTAGGGTACGGGTTAGGGTTAGGGTACGGGTTAGGGTTAGGGTTAGGGTATGGGTTATGGTTAGGGTACGGGTTAGGGTTAGGGTTAGGGTTAGGAAAGGGTTAGGGTTAGGGTTAGCGTTAGGTTTAGGGTACGGGTTAGGGTTAGGGTACGGTTTAGGGTTAGGGTATGGGTTAGGGTACTTGTTAGGTTTAGGGTTAGGGTTAGGATACGGGTTAGCGTTAGGGTACGGGTTAGGTTTGGGTTAGGGTACGGGTTAGGGATTGGGTTAGGGTACGGGTTAGGTTTAGGGTTAGGTTACGGGTTAGGGTTATGGTTAGGGTACGGGTTAAGGTTAGGGTTAGGGCTAGGGTACGGGTTAGGGTTAGGGTTAGGGTACGGGTTAGGGTTAGGGTACGGGTTAGGTTTAGGTTTCTGGTAAGGGTTAGTGTTAGGGTTAGGGTATGGGTTAGGGTTAGGGTTAGGGTACGGGTTAGGGTTAGGGTACGGGTTAGGGTTAGGGTTAGGGTAGGGGATAGGTTTAGGTTTAGGGTTAGGGTTAGGGTACGGGTTATGGTTAGGGTTAGGTTTAAGGTTAGGGTTAGGGTTAGGGTACGGGTTAGGGATTGGGTTAGGGGTTAGGGTTAGGGTTAGGGTTAGGGTTAGGGTACGGGTTAGGGTTAGTGTTAGGTTTAGGGTTAGGGTCAGGGTTAGGGGTTAGGGTTAAGGTTAGGGTACGGGTTAGGGTTAGGGTTAGGGTACGGGTTACGGTTAGGGTACGGGTTAGGTTTAGGGTTAGGGTTAGGGTTAGCGTTAGGGTACGGGTTAGGGTTAGGTTTAGTGTTAAGGTTAGGGTTAGGATACGGGTTAGGGTTAGGGTTAGGGTACGGGTTAGGGTTAGGTTACGGGTTAGGGTTAGGGTACGGGATAGGGTACGGGTTAGGGTACGAGTTAGGTTTAGGGTTAGGGTTAGCGTTAGGGTACGGGTTAGGGTTAGGGTACGGGTTAGGGTTAGGGTTAGAGTTAGGGTACGGTTTAGGGTTAGGGGTTAGGGTAGGGTTAGGGTTAGGGTTAGGGTTAGTGTACGGGTTAGGGTTAGGGTACGGGTTAGGTTTAGGGTTAGGGTTAGGGTTAGGGTTAGCGTACGGTTTAGGGTTAGGTTAGGGTTAGGGTTAGGGTACGGGTTACGGTTAGGGTACGGTTTAGGGTTAGGGTTAGTGTTAGGAAAGGGTTAGGGTTAGGGTTAGGGTTAGCGTTAGGGTTAGGGTACGGGTTAGGTTTAGGGTTAGGGTACGGGGTAGGGTTAGGGTACGGGTTAGGGTTAGGGTTAGGGTATGGGTTATGGTTAGGGTACGGGTTAGGGTTAGGTTTAGGGTTAGGGTTAGGGTACGGGTTATGGTTAGGGTTAGGTTTAAGTTTAGGGTTGGGGTTAGGGTACGGGTTAGGGTTAGGGTTAGGGGTTAGGGTTAGGGTTAGGGTTAGGGTTAGGGTACGGGTTAGGGTTAGGGTTAGGGTAGGGGTTAGGGTTAGGTTTAGGGTTAGGGTTAGGGTTAGGGTACGAGTTATGGTTAGGGTTAGGTTTAGGGTTAGGGTACGGGTTAGGGGTAGGGTTAGGGTACGGGTTAGGGTAAGGGTACGGGTTAGGGTTAGGGTTAGGTTTAGGGTACGGGTTAGAGTTAGGGTTAGGATTAGGGTTAGGTTTAGGGTAAGATTTAGGGTTAGGGTTGGGTACGGGTTAGGGTTTGGGTACGGTTAGGGTTAGGGTACGGGTTAGGGTTAGGGTTAGGGTACTTGTTAGGGTTAGGGTTAGGGGTTAGGGTTAGGGTTAGGGTTAGGGTACGGTTTAGGGTTAGGGTACGGGTTAGTGTTAGGGTTAGGGTTAGGGTACGGGTTAGGGTTAGGGTACGGGTTAGGTTTAGGGTTAGGGTACTTGTTAGGGTTAGGGTTAGGGGTTAGGGTTAGGGTTAGGGTTAGTGTACGGTTTAGGGTTAGGGTACGGGTTAGTGTTAGGGTTAGGGTTAGGGTTAGGGTACGGGTTAGGGTTAGGGTACGGGTTAGGGTTAGGGTTAGGGTACGGGTTAGGGTTAGGGTTAGGGGTTAGGGTTAGGGTTAGGGTTAGGGTTAGGTTTAGGGTACGGTTTAGGGTTAGGGTACGGGTTAGGGTTAGGTTTAGAGTTAGGGTTAGTGTTAGCGTACGGGTTAGGGTTAGGGTTAGGGTTAGGGTTAGGGTTAGGGTATGGGTTAGGGTTAGGGTACGGGTTAGGGTTAGGGTTAGGGTTAGTGTTAGGTTTAGGGTTAGGGTCAGGGTTAGGGGTTAGGGTTAGTGTTAGGGTTAGGGTACGGGTTAGGGTTAGGGTACGGGATACGGTTAGGTTACGGGTTAGGTTTAGTGTTAGGGTCAGGGTTAGCGTTAGGGTACGGGTTAGGGTTAGGGTCAGTGTTAGGGTTAGGGTTAGGATACGGGTTAGGGTTAGGGTTAGGGTACGGGTAAGGGTTAGGTTACGGGATAGGGTTAGGGTACGGGTTAGGGTACGGGTTAGGGTTAGGGTTAGCGTTAGCGTTAGGGTACGGGTTAGGGTTAGGGTTAGGGTACGGGTTAGGGTTAGAGTTAGGGTACGGGTTAGGGTTAGGGGTTAGGGTAGGGTTTGGGTTAGGGTTAGGTTTAGTGTACGGGTTAGGGTTAGGGTACGGGTTAGGGTTAGGGTACGGGTTAGGTTTAGGGTTAGGGTAAGGGTTAGTGTTAGGTTTAGGGTACGGGTTAGGGTTAGGTTTAGGGTACGGGTTAGGGTTAGGGTACGGGTTAGGGTTAGTGTTAGGGTAGGGTTTAGGTTTAGGTGTAGGGTTAGGGTTAGGGTACGGGTTATGGTTAGGGTTAGGTTTAAGGTTAGGGTTAGGGTTAGGGTACGGGTTAGGGTTTGGTTTAGGGGTTAGGGTTAGGGATAGGGTTAGGGTTAGGGTACGGGTTAGGGTTAGTGTTAGGTTTAGGGTTAGGGTCAGGGTTAGGGGTTAGGGTTAGGGTTAGGGTTAGGGTACGGGTTAGGGTTAGGGTACGGGTTAGGGTACAGGTTAGGGTACGGGTTAGGGTTAGGGTTAGGTTTAGCGTTAGGGTACGGGTTAGGGTTAGGGTACGGGTTAGGGTTAGAGTTAGGGTACGGGTTAGGGTTAGGGGTTAGGGTAGGGTTAGGGTTAGGGTTAGGGTTAGTGTACGGGTTAGGGTTAGGGTACGGGTTAGGGTTAGGGTTAGGGTTAGGTTTAGCGTACGGGTTAGGGTTAGGTTAGGGTTAGGGTTAGGGTTAGGGTACGGGTTACGTTTAGGGTACGGGTTAGGGTTAGGGTTAGGGTTAGGAAAGGGTTAGGGTTAGTGTTAGGGTTAGCGTTAGGGTTAGGGTACGGGTTAGGTTTAGGGTTAGGGTACGGGTTAGGGTTAGGGTACGGGTTAGGGTTAGAGTTAGGGTATGGGTTATGGTTAGGGTACGGGTTACGGTTAGGGTTAGGGTTAGGAAAGGGTTAGGGTTAGGGTTAGCGTTAGGGTTAGGGTACGGGTTAGGGTTAGGGTACGGTTTAGGGTTAGGGTTAGGGTTAGGGTACGGGTTAGGGTTAGGGTTAGGATTAGGGTTAGGGTTAGGGTAAGTTTTAGGTTAGGTTTGGGTACGGGTTAGGGTTTGGGTACGGGTTAGTGTTAGGGTACAGTTAGGGTTAGGGTTAGGGTGCTTGTTAGGGTTAGGGATAGGAGTTAGGTTTAGGGTTAGGGATAGGGTTAGTGTTAGGATTAGGGTAGGGGTTAGGGTACGGGTTAGGGTTAGGGTTAGGTTACGGGTTACGGTTAGGGTACTGTTTAGGGTTAGGGTTAGGTTTAGGGTCAGGGTACGGGTTAGGGATAGGGTTAGGGTACGGGTTAGGGTTAGGGTTAGGGTTAGGGTACGGGTTAGGGTTAGGTTTAGGGTACGGGTTAGGGTTAGGGTACGGGTTAGGTTTAGGGTTAGGGTTAGGGTTAGTGTTAGGGTTAGGGTACGGGTTAGGGTTAGGGTTAGGGGACGGGGTAGGGTTAGGGTACGGGTTAGGGTTAGGGTTTGGGTAGGGGTTAGGGTTAGGTTTAGGGTTAGGTTTAGGGTACGGGTTATGGTTAGGGTTAGGTTTAAGTTTAGGGTTGGGGTTAGGGTACGGGTTAGGGTTAGGGTTAGGGTTAGGGCTAGGGTTAGGGTATGGGTTAGGGTTAGGATACGGGTTAGGGTTAGGTTTAGTGTTAGGTTTAGGGTTAGGGTCAGGGTTAGGGGTTAGGGTTAGGGTTAGGGTTAGGGTTAGGGTTAGGGTACGGGTTAGGGTTAGGGTTAGGGTACGGGTTACGGTTAGGTTACGGGTTAGGTTTAGTGTTAGGGTCAGGGTTAGCGTTAGGGTACGGGTTAGGGTTAGGGTTAGTGTTAGGGTTAGGGTTAGGATACGGGTTAGGGTTAGGGTTAGGGTACGGGTTAGGGTTAGGTTACGGGTTAGGGTTAGGGTACGGGTTAGGGTACGGGTTAGGGTTAGGGTTAGCGTTAGCGTTAGGGTACGGTTTAGGGTTAGGGTACGGGTTAGGGTTAGAGTTAGGGTACGGGTTAGGGTTAGGGGTTAGGGTAGGGTTAGGGTTAGGGTTAGGGTTAGTGTACGGGTTAGGGTTAGGGTACGGGTTAGGGTTAGGTTTAGGGTTAGGGTTAGCGTACAGGTTATGGTTAGGTTAGGGTTAGGGTTAGGGTTAGGGTACGGGTTACGGTTAGGGTACGGGTTAGGGTTAGGGTTAGGGTTAGGAAAGGGTTAGGGTAAGGGTTAGGGTTAGCGTTAGGGTTAGGGTACGGTTTAGGTTTAGGGTTAGGGTACGGGTTAGGGTTAGGGTACGGGTTAGGGTTAGGGTTAGGGTATGGGTTATGGTTAGGGTATGGGTTAGGGTTAGGGTTAGGGTTAGGAAAGGGTTAGGGTTAGGGTTAGCGTTAGGTTTAGGGTACGGGTTAGGGTTAGGGTACGGTTTAGGGTTAGGTTTAGGGTTAGGGTACGGGTTAGGGTTAGGGTTAGGATTAGGGTTAGGGTTAAGGTAAGGTTTAGGGTTAGGTTTGGGTACGGGTTAGGGTTTGGGTACGGGTTAGGGTTAGGTTACGGGTTAGGGTTAGGGTTAGGGTACTTGTTAGGGTTAGGGTTAGGGGTTAGGTTTAGGGTTAGGGATAGGGTTATTGTTAGGATTAGGGCACGGGTTAGGGTACAGGTTAGGGTTAGGCTTAGGGTTAGGGTACGGGTTAGGGTTAGGGTTAGGGTAGGTTTTAGTGTTAGGGTACGGTTTAGGGTTAGGGTTAGTGTTAGGGTACGGGTTAGGGTTAGGGTACGGGTTAGGGTTAGGGTTAGAGTAAGGGTTAGTGTTAGGGTTAGGGTACAGGTTAGGGTTAGGGTACGGGTTAGGGTTAGGGTACGGGTTAGGGTTAGGGTTAGGGTAGGGGTTAGGTTTAGGTTTAGGGTTAGAGTTAGGGTACGGGTTATGGTTAGGGTTAGGTTTAAGGTTAGGGTTAGGGTTAGGGTACGGTTTAGGGTTTGGGTTAGGGGTTAGGTTTAGGGTTAGGGTTAGGGTACGGGTTAGGGTTAGTGTTAGGTTTAGGGTTAGGGTCAGGGTTAGGGGTTAGGGTTAGGGTTAGGGTTAGGGTACGGGTTAGGGTTAGGGTTAGGGTACGGGTTATGGTTAGGTTAAGGGTTAGGTTTAGTGTTAGGGTTAGGGTTAGCGTTAGGGTACGGGTTAGGGTTAGGTTTAGTGTTAGGGTTAGGGTTAGGATACGGGTTAGTGTTAGGGTTAGGGTACGGGTTAGGGTTAGGTTACGGGTTAGGGTTAGGGTACGGGTTAGTGTACGGGTTAGGGTTAGGGTTAGCGTTAGCGTTAGTGTACGGGTTAGGGTTAGGGTACTGTTTAGGGTTAGGGTTAGGTTTAGGGTTAGGGTACGGGTTAGGGATAGGGTTAGGGTACGGGTTAGGGTTAGGGTTAGGGTACGGGTTAGGGTTAGGGTTAGGGTACGGGTTAGGGTTAGGGTACGGTTTAGGTTTAGGGTTAGGTTTAGGGTTAGTGTTAGGGTTAGGGTACGGGTTAGGTTTAGGGTTAGGGTACGGGTTAGGGTTAGGTTACGGGTTAGTGTTAGGTTTAGGGTAGGGGTTAGGGTTAGGTTTAGGGTTAGGGATAGGGTACGGGTTATGGTTATGGTTAGGTTTAAGGTTAGGGTTGGGGTTAGGGTACGGGTTAGGGTTAGTGTTAGTGTTAGCGTTTGGGTTAGGTTTAGGGTACGGGTTAGGGTACTTGTTAGGGTTAGGGTTAGGGTTAGGGTACGGGTTAGCGTTAGGGTACGGGTTAGGGTTTGGGTTAGGGTACGGGTTAGGGTTTGGGTTAGGGTACGGGTTAGGGATAGGGTTAGGGTACGGGTTAGGGTTAGGGTTAGGGTACGGGTTAGGGTTAGGGTTAGGGTACGGGTTAGGGTTAGGGTACGGTTTAGGTTTAGGGTTAGGGTTAGGGTTAGTGTTAGGGTTAGGGTACGGGTTAGGGTTAGGGTTAGGGTACGGGTTAGGGTTAGGTTACGGGTTAGTGTTAGGTTTAGGGTAGGGGTTAGTGTTAGGTTTAGGGTTAGGGATAGGGTGCGGGTTATGGTTATGGTTAGGTTTAAGGTTAGGGTTGGGGTTAGGGTACGGGTTAGGGTTAGGGTTAGTGTTAGCGTTTGGGTTAGGTTTAGGGTACGG
This sequence comes from Urocyon cinereoargenteus, assembly GCA_032313775.1. NCBI lineage: Eukaryota > Metazoa > Chordata > Mammalia > Carnivora > Canidae > Urocyon > Urocyon cinereoargenteus. The sequence continues at coordinate 242,322 of JAVLSZ010000062.1, read as the reverse complement.
GTTAGGGTACTTGTTAGGGTTAGGGTTAGGGTACGTGTTAGCGTTAGGGTACGGGTTAGGGTTTGGGTTAGGGTACGGGTTAGGGTTTGGGTTAGGGTACGGGTTAGGTTTAGGGTTAGGGTACGGGTCAGGGTTAGGGTTAGCGTACGGGTTAGTGTTATGTTTAGGGCTAGGGTACGGGTTAGGGTTAGGGTTAGGGTACGGGTTGGGGTTAGGGTACGGGTTAGGGTTAGGGTTAGGGTAAGGGTTAGTGTTAGGGTTAGTGTACGGGTTAGGGTTAGGGTTAGGGTACGAGTTAGGGTTAGGGTACGGGTTAGGGTTAGGGTTAGGGTAGGGTTTAGGTTTAGGTTTAGGGTTAGGGTACGGGTTATGGTTAGGGTTAGGTTTAAGGTTAGGGTTAGGGTTAGGGTACGGGTTAGGGTTTGGTTTAGGGGTTAGGGTTAGTGTTAGGGTTAGGGTTAGGGTTAGGGTACGGGTTAGGGTTAGTGTTAGGTTTAGGGTTAGGGTCAGGGTTAGGGGTTAGGGTTAGTGTTAGGGTTAGGGTACCGGTTAGGGTACGGGTTAGGGTACGGGTTAGGGTTAGGGTTAGGGTTAGCGTTAGGGTACGGGTTAGGGTTTGGGTTCGGGTTAGGGTTAGATTTAGGGTACGGGTTAGGGTTAGGGGTTAGGGTAGGTTTAGGGTTCGGGTTTGGGTTAGTGTACGGGTTAGGGTTAGGGTACGGGTTAGGGTTAGGGTTAGGGTTAGGGTTAGCGTACGGCTTAGGGTTAGGATAGGGTTAGGGTTAGGGTTAGGGTACGGGTTACGGTTAGGTTACGGGTTAGGGTTAGGGTTAGGGTTAGGAAAGGGTTAGGGTTAGTGTTAGCGTTAGCGTTAGGGTTAGGGTACGGGTTAGGTTTAGGGTTAGGGTACGGGTTAGGGTTAGGGTACGGGTTAGGGTTAGGGTTAGGGTATGGGTTACGGTTAGGGTATGGGTTAGGTTTAGGGTTAGGGTTAGGAAAGGGTTAGGGTTAGGGTTAGCGTTAGGGTTAGGGTACGGGTTAGGGTTAGGGTACGGTTTAGGGTTAGGGTTAGGGTTAGGGTATGGGTTAGGGTTAAGGTTAGGATTAGGGTTAGGGTTAGGGTAAGTTTTAGGGTTAGGTTTGGGTACGGGTTAGGTTTTGGGTACGGGTTAGGGTTAGGGTAGGGGTTAGGGTTAGGGTTAGGGTACTTGTTAGGGTTAGGGTTAGGGGTTAGGTTTAGTGTTAGGGATAGGGTTAGTGTTAGTATTAGGGTATGGGTTAGGGTACGGGTTAGGGTTAGGGTTAGGTTACGGGTTAGGGTTAGGGTACTGTTTAGGGTTAGGGTTAGGTTTAGGGTTAGGGTACGGGTTAGGGATAGGGTTAGGGTACCTGTTAGGGTTAGGGTTAGGGTTAGGGTACGGGTTAGGGTTAGGGTTAGTGTACGGGTTAGGGTTAGGGTACGGGTTAGGTTTAGGGTTAGGGTTAGGGTTAGTGTTAGGGTTAGGGTATGGGTTAGGGTTAGGATTAGCGTACGGGTTAGGGTTAGGGTACGGGTTAGGGTTAGGGTTAGGGTAGGGGTTAGGGTTAGGTTTACGGTTAGGGTTAGTGTTAGGGTTAGGGTTAGGGTTAGGTTTAAGGTTAGGGTTGGGGTTAGGGTACGGGTTAGGGTTAGGGTTAGGGGTTAGGGTTAGGGTTAGGGTTAGGGTTAGGGTTAGGGTACAGGTTAGGGTTAGTGTTAGGGTTAGGGTTACGTTCAGGGTTATGGGTTAGGGTTAGGGTTAGGGTTAGGGTTAGGGTACGGGTTAGGTTTAGGGTTAGGGTTAGGGTTAGTGTTAGGGTTAGGGTACGGGTTAGGGTTAGGATTAGCGTACGGGTTAGTGTTAGGGTACGGGTTAGGGTTAGGGTTAGGGTATGGGTTAGGTTTAGGTTACGGGTTAGGGTTAGGGTACGGGTTAGGGTCCGGGTTAGGGTACGGGTTAGGGTTAGGGTTAGGGTTAGGGTTATGGTACGGGATAGGGTTAGGGTACGGGTTAGGGTTAGAGTTAGGGTCCGGGTTAGGTTTAGGGTTAGGGGTTAGGGTAGTGTTAGGATTAGGGTTAGGGTTAGTGTACGGGTTAGGATTAGGGTATGGGTTAGGGTTAGGGTTAGGGTTAGGGTTAGCGTACGGGTTAGGGTTAGGTTAGGTTTAGGGTTAGGGTACGGGTTAGGGTTAGGTTTAGGGTTAGGGTACGGGTTATGGTTAGGGTTAGGGTTAGGGTTAGGTTTAGGGTTAGCAAAGGGTTAGGGTTAGGGTTAGCGTTAGGGTTAGGGTACGGGTTAGGTTTAGGGTTAGGGTACGGGTTAGGGTTAGGGTACGGGTTAGGGTTAGGGTTAGGATATGTGTTAGGGTTAGGGTACGGGTTAGGGTTAGTGTTAGGGTACGGGTTAGGGTTAGGGTACGGGTTAGGGTTAGGGTTAGGGTAGGGGTTAGGGTTAGGGTTAGGGTTAGGGTTAGGGTATGAGTTATGGTTAGGGTTAGGTTTAGGGTTAGGGTACGGGTTAGGGTTAGGGTTAGGGTACGGGTTAGGGTTAGGGTACGGGTTAGGGTTAGGGTTAGGGTTAGGGTACGTGTTAGGGTTAGGGTTAGGATTAGGGTTAGGGTTAGGGTTAGATTTAGGGTTAGGGTTGGGTACGGGTTAGGGTTTGGGTACGGTTAGGGTTAGGGTACGGGTTAGGGTTAGGGTTAGGGTACTTGTTAGGGTTAGGGTTAGGGGTTAGGGTTAGGGTTAGTGTTAGGGTACGGTTTAGGGTTAGGGTATGGGTTAGTGTTAGGTTTTGGGTGAGGAAAGGTTTAGGGTTAGGGTTAGGGTTTAGGGTAGGGTTAGGGTTAGGGTTAGGGTTAGTGTACGGGTTAGGGTTAGGGTACGGGTTAGGGTTAAGTTTAGGGTTAGGGTTAGCGTACGGGTTAGGGTTATGTTAGAGTTAGGGTTAGGGTAGGGTACGGGTTAAGGTTAGGGTTAGGGTACGGGTTAGGGTACGGGTTAGGGTACGGGTTAGGGTTAGTGTTAGGGTTAGGAAAGGGTTAGGGTTAGTGTTAGGGTTAGGGTACGGGTTAGGTTTAGGGTTAGCGTACGGGTTAGGGTTAGGGTACGGGTTAGGGTTAGGGTTAGAGTATGGGTTAGGGTTAGGATACGGGTTAGGGTTAGGGTTAGGGTACGGGTTAGGGTTAGGGTACGGGTTAGGGTTAGGGTTAGGGTAGGGGTTAGGGTTAGGGTTAGGGTTAGGGTACGAGTTATGGTTAGGGTTAGGTTAGGGTTAGGGTACGGGTTAGGGTTAGGGTTAGGGTTAGGGTACGGGTTAGGGTTAGGGTTAGGATTAGGGTTAGGGTTAGGGTAAGATTTAGGGTTAGGGTTGGGTACGGGTTTGGGTTTGGGTACGGTTAGGGTTAGGTTACGGGTTAGGGTTAGGGTTAGGGTACTTGTTAGGGTTAGGGTTAGGGGTTAGGGTTAGGGTTAGGGTTAGGGTACTGTTTAGGGTTAGGGTACGGGTTAGTGTTAGTGTTAGGGTTAGGGTTAGGGTACGGGTTAGGGTTAGGGTACGGGTTAGGGTTAGGGTTAGGGTACGGGTTAGGGTTCGGGTTAGGGGTTAGGGTTAGGGTTAGGGTTAGGGTTAGGTTTAGGGTACGGTTTAGGGTTAGTGTACGGGTTAGGGTTAGGTTTAGAGTTAGGGTTAGGGTTAGCGTACGGGTTAGGGTTAGGGTTAGGGTTAGGGTTAGGGTTAGGGTACGGGTTAGGTTTAGGGTACGGGTTAGGGTTAGGGTTAGGGTTAGGAAAGGTTAGGGTTAGGGTTAGGGTTAGCGTTAGGGTTAGGGTTAGGGTACGGGTTAGGGTTAGGGTTAGGGTACGGGTTAGGATTAGGGTTAGGTTTAGGGTTAGGGTACGGGTTAGGGTTCGGGTTAGGGTTAGAGTTAGGGGTTAGGGGTTAGGTTTAGGGTTAGGGTTAGAGTTAGGGTACGGGTTAGTGTACGGGTTAGGGTTAGGGTACATGTTAGGGTTAGTGTACGGGTTAGTGTTAGGGATAGGGTTAGGGTTAGGGTTAGGGTACCGGTTAGGGTTAGTGTTAGGGTACGGGTTAGGGTTAGGGTACGGGTTAGGGTACGGGTTAGGTTTAGGGTTAGTGTTAGGGTTAGGGTTAGGGTTAGGAAAGGGTTAGGGTTAGGGTTAAGGTACGGTTTAGGGTTAGGGTTAGGGTTAGGGTACGGGTTAGGTTTAGGGTACGGGTTAGGTTAGGGTACGGGTTAGGGTACGGGTTAGGGTTAGGGTATGGGTTAGAGTTAGGGTACAGGTACGGGTACGGGTTCGGGTTAGGGTTAGGGTTAGGGTACGGGTTAGGGTTAGGGTTAGGGTTAGGGTACGGGTTATGGTTAGGGTTAGGGTTAGGGTACAGGTTAGGGTTAGGGTACGGGTTAGGTTTAGGTTTAGGGTTAGGGTTAGGGTTAGGATACGGGTTAGGGTACGGGTTATGGTTAGGGTTAGGGTTAGGGTACGGGTTAGGTTTAGGGTTAGGTTTAGGTTTAGGGTACGGGTTAGTGTTAGGGTTAGGGTTAGGATTAGGGTTAGGGTTAGGTTTGGGGTACGGGTACGGGTTAGGGTTAGGGTTAGGGTACGGGTTATGGTTAGGGTTAGGGTTAGGGTTAGGGTTAGGTTTAGGATACGGGTTAGGGTACGGGTTAGGATTAGGGTTAGGGTTAGGGTACGGGTTAGGGTTAGTGTTAGGGTTAGGGTTAGTGTTAGGGTACGGGTGAGTGTTAGGTTTAGGGTTAGGATTAGGGTTAGGGTTAGGTTTAGGGTACGGGTTAGGGTTAAGGGTTAGGGTTAGGGTTATGTTTAGGGTACCGGTTAAAGTTAGGGTTAGGGTTAGGTTTAGGGTTAGGGTTAGGGTACGGGTTAGGTTTAGGTTTAGGGTACGGTTTAGGGTTAGGGTACGGTTTAGGGTTAGGTTTATGTTTAGGGTACGGGTTAGGGTTAGGGTACGGGTTAGGGTTAGGGTTAGGGTACGGGTTAGGGTTAGGGTACGGTTTAGGGTTAGGGTTAGGGTACGGGTTAGGGTTAGTGTTAGGGTACGGGTAGGGTAAGGGTTAGGGTTAGGGTTAGGGTACGGTTTAGGGTTACGTTTAGGGTACCGGTTAGGGTTAGGGTACGGGTTAGGGTTAGGGTTAGGGTTAGGGTTAGCGTACGGTTTAGGGTTAGGGTTAGGGTACGGGTTAGTGTTAGGGTATGGGTTAGGGTTAGGGTTAGTGTTAGCGTACGTGTTAGGGTTAGGGTACGGGTTAGGGTACTTGTTAGGGTTAGGGTTAGGGTTAGGGTACGGGTTAGCGTTAGGGTACGGGTTATGGTTTGGGTTAGGGTATGGGTTAGGGTTTGCCTTAGGGTACGGGTTAGGTTTAGGGTTAGGGTACTGGTCAGGGTTAGGGTTAGGGTACGGGTTAGGGTTAGGGTTAGGGTAGGGTACGGGTTTGGGTTAGGGTTAGGGTACGGGTTAGGGTTAGGGTACGGGTTAGGTTTAGGGTTAGGGTAAGGGTTAGTGTTAGGGTTAGGGTACGGGTTAGGGTTAGGGTACGGGTTAGGGTTAGGGTACGGGTTAGGGTTAGGGTTAGGGTAGGGGTTAGGTTTAGGTTTAGGGTTAGGGTTAGGGTACGGGTTATGGTTAGGGTTAGGTTTAAGGTTAGGGTTAGGGTTAGGTTACGGGTTAGGGTTTGGTTTAGGGGTTAGGGTTAGGGTTAGGGTTAGGGTTAGGGTTAGGGTACGGGTTAGGGTTAGTGTTAGGTTTAGGGTTAGGGTCAGGGTTAGGGGTTAGGTTAGGGTTAGGGTTAGGGTACGGGTTAGGGTTAGGTTTAGGGTACGGGTTACGGTTAGGTTACGGGTTAGGTTTAGTGTTAGGGTTAGGGTTAGCGTTAGGGTACGGGTTAGGGTTAGGGTTAGTGTTAGGGTTAGGGTTAGGATACGGGTTAGGGTTAGGGTTAGGGTACGGGTTAGGGTTAGGTTACGGGTTAGGGTTAGGGTACGGGTTAGGTTTAGGGTTAGCGTTAGCGTTAGGGTACGGGTTAGGGTTAGGGTACGGGTTAGGGTTAGAGTTAGGGTACGGGTTAGGGTTAGGGGTAGGGTAGGGTTAGGATTAGGGTTAGGGTTAGTGTACGGGTTAGGGTTAGGGTACGGGTTAGGGTTAGGGTTAGGGTTAGGAAAGGGTTAGGGTTAGGGTTAGCGTTAGGGTTAGGGTACGGGTTAGGGTTAGGGTACGGTTTAGGGTTAGGGTTAGGGTTAGGGTACGGGTTAGGGTTAGGGTTAGGATTAGGGTTAGGGTTAAGGTAAGGTTTAGGGTTAGGTTTGGGTACGGGTTAGGGTTTGGGTACGGGTTAGGGTTAGGTTACAGGTTAGGGTTAGGGTACTTGTTAGGGTTAGGGTTAGGGGTTAGGTTTAGGGTTAGGGATAGGGTTAGTGTTAGGATTAGGGCACGGGTTAGGGTACGAGTTAGGGTTAGGGTTAGGGTTAGGGTACGGGTTAGAGTTAGGGTTAGGGTAGGTTTTAGTGTTAGGGTACGGTTTAGGGTTAGGGTTAGTGTTAGGGTACGGGTTAGGGTTAGGGTACGGGTTAGGGTTAGGGTACTGTTTAGGGTTAGGGTTAGGTTTAGGGTTAGGGTACGGGTTAGGGATAGGGTTAGGGTACGGGTTAGGGTTAGGGTTAGGGTACGGGTTAGGGTTAGGGTTAGGGTACGGGTTAGGGTTAGGGTACGGTTTAGATTTAGGGTTAGGGTTAGGGCTAGTGTTAGGGTTAGGGTACGGGTTAGGGTTAGGGTTAGGGTACGGGTTAGGGTTAGGGTACGGGTTAGTGTTAGGTTTAGGGTAGGGGTTAGGGTTAGGTTTAGGGTTAGGGATAGGGTACGGGTTATGTTTAGGGTTAGGTTTAAGGTTAGGGTTGGGGTTAGGGTACGGGTTAGGGTTAGGGTTAGTGTTAGCGTTTGGGTTAGGTTTAGGGTACGGGTTAGGGTACTTGTTAGGGTTAGGGTTAGGGTTAGGGTACGGGTTAGCGTTAGGGTACGGGTTAGGTTTTGGGTTAGGGTACGGGTTAGGGTTTGGGTTAGGGTACGGGTTAGTGTTAGGTTTAGGGCTAGGGTACGGGTTAGGGTTAGGGTTAGGGTACGGGTTGGGGTTTGGGTATGGGTTAGGTTTAGGGTTAGGGTAAGGGTTAGTGTTAGGGTTAGTGTACGGGTTAGGGTTAGGGTTAGGGTACGGGTTAGGGTTAGGGTACGGGTTAGGGTTAGGGTTAGGGTAGGGTTGTGGTTTAGGTTTAGGGTTTGGGTTAGGGTACGGTTTATGGTTAGGGTTAGGTTTAAGGTTAGGGTTAGGGTTAGGGTACGGGTTAGGGTTTGGTTTAGGGGTTAGGGTTAGGGTTAGGGTTAGGGTTAGGGTTAGGGTACGGGTTAGGTTTAGTGTTAGGTTTAGGGTTAGGGTCAGGGTTAGGGGTTAGGGTTAGTGTTAGGGTTAGGGTACGGGTTAGGGTACGGGTTAGGGTACGGGTTAGGGTTAGGGTTAGGGTTAGCGTTAGGGTACGGGTTAGGGTTTGGGTACGGGTTAGGGTTAGAGTTAGGGTACGGGTTAGGGTTAGGGGTTAGGGTAGGTTTAGGGTTCGGGTTTGGGTTAGTGTACGGGTTAGGGTTAGGGTACGGGTTAGGGTTAGGTTTAGGGTTAGGGTTAGCGTACGGGTTAGGGTTAGGTTAGGGTTAGGGTTAGGGTTAGGTACGGGTTACTGTTAGGTTACGGGTTAGGGTTAGGGTTAGGGTTAGGAAAGGGTTAGGGTTAGTGTTAGCGTTAGCGTTAGGGTTAGGGTACGGGTTAGGTTTAGGTTTAGGGTACGGGTTAGGGTTAGGGTACGGGTTAGGGTTAGGGTTAGGTTATGGGTTACGTTTAGGGTACGGGTTAGGGTTAGGGTTAGGGTTAGGAAAGGGTTAGGGTTAGGGTTAGCGTTAGGGTTAGGGTACGGGTTAGGGTTAGGGTACGGCTTAGGGTTAGGGTTAGGGTTAGGGTACGGGTTAGGGTTAGGGTTAGGATTAGGGTTAGGGTAAGTTTTAGGGTTAGGTTTGGGTACGGGTTAGGGTTTGGGTACGGGTTAGGGTTAGGGTACGGGTTAGGGTTAAGGTTAGGGTACTTGTTAGGGTTAGGGTTAGGGGTTAGGTTTAGGGTTAGGGATAGGGTTAGTGTTAGTATTAGGGTACGGGTTAGGGTACGGGTTAGGGTTAGGGTTAGTTTACGGGTTAGGGTTAGGGTACTGTTTAGGGTTAGGGTTAGGTTTAGGGTTAGGGTACGGGTTAGGGATAGGGTTAGGGTACCTGTTAGGGTTAGGGTTAGGGTTAGGGTACGGGTTAGGGTTAGGGTTAGGGTACGGGTTAGGGTTAGGGTACGGGTTAGGTTTAGGGTTAGGGTTAGGGTTAGTGTTAGGGTTAGGGTACGGGTTAGGGTTAGGATTAGCGTACGGGTTAGGGTTAGGGTACGGGTTAGGGTTAGGGTTAGGGTAGGGTTTAGGGTTAGGTTTAGGGTTAGGGTTAGGGTACGGGTTATGGTTAGGGTTAGGTTTAAGGTTAGGGTTGGGGTTAGGGTACGGTTTAGGGTTAGGGTTAGGGGTTAGGGTTAGGGTTAGGGTTAGGGTTAGGGTTAGGGTACGGGTTAGGGTTAGTGTTAGGGTTAGGGTTACGGTCAGGGTTATGGGTTAGGGTTAGGGTTAGGGTTAGGGTTAGGGTACGGGTTAGGGTTAGGGTTAGGGTACGGGTTACGGTTAGGGTACGGGTTAGGTTTAGGGTTAGGGTTAGTGTTAGCGTTAGGGTACGGTTTAGGGTTAGGGTTAGTGTTAGGGTTAGGGTTAGGATACAGGTTAGGGTTAGGGTACGGGTTACGGTTAGGGTACGGGTTAGGTTTAGGGTTAGGGTTAGTGTTAGCGTTAGGGTACGGGTTAGGGTTAGGGTTAGTGTTAGGGTTAGGGTTAGGATACGGGTTAGGGTTAGGGTTAGGGTATGGGTTAGGATTAGGTTACGGGTTAGGGTTAGGGTACGGGTTAGGGTCCGGGTTAGGGTACGGGTTAGGGTTAGGGTTAGGGTTAGGGTTATGGTACGGGATAGGGTTAGAGTACGGGTTAGGGTTAGAGTTAGGGTACGGGTTAGGTTTAGGGTTAGGGGTTAGGGTAGTGTTAGGATTAGGGTTAGGGTTAGTGTACGGGTTAGGATTAGGGTACGGGTTAGGGGTAGGTTTAGGGTTAGGGTTAGCGTACGGGTTAGGGTTAGGTTAGGGTTAGGGTTAGGGTACGGGTTAGGGTTAGGTTTAGGGTTAGCGTACGGGTTATGGTTAGGGTTAGGGTTAGGGTTAGGTTTAGGGTTAGCAAAGGGTTAGGGTTAGGGTTAGCGTTAGGGTTAGGGTACGGGTTAGGTTTAGGGTTAGGGTACGGGTTAGGGTTAGGGTACGGGTTAGGGTTAGGGTTAGGATATGTGTTAGGGTTAGGGTACGGTTTAGGGTTAGGGTTAGGGTACGGGTTAGGGTTAGTGTACGGGTTAGGGTTAGGGTTAGGGTAGGGGTTAGGGTTAGGGTTAGGGTTAGGGTTAGGGTACGAGTTATGGTTAGGGTTAGGTTTAGGGTTAGGGTACGGGTTAGGGTTAGGGTTAGGGTACGGGTTAGGGTTAGGGTACGGGTTAGGGTTAGGGTTAGGGTTAGGGTACGGGTTAGGGTTAGGTTTAGGATTAGGGTTAGGGTTAGGGTTAGATTTAGGGTTAGTGTTGGGTACGGGTTAGGGTTTGGGTACGGTTAGGGTTAGGGTACGGGTTAGGGTTAGGGTTAGGGTACTTCTTAGGGTTAGGGTTAGGGGTTAGGGTTAGGGTTAGGGTTAGGGTACGGTTTAGGGTTAGGGTACGGGTAGTGTTAGGGTTTGGGTGAGGAAAGGGTTAGGGTTAGGGTTAGGGTTTAGGGTAGTGTTAGGTTTAGGGTTAGGGTTAGTGTACGGGTTAGGGTTAGGGTACGGGTTAGGGTTAGGTTTAGGGTTAGGGTTAGCGTACGGGTTAGGGTTATGTTAGGGTTAGGGTTAGAGTACGGGTTAGGGTTAGGGTTAGGGGTTAGGGTACGGGTTAGGGTACGGGTTAGGGTACGGGTTAGGGTTAGTGTTAGGGTTAGGAAAGGGTTAGGTTTAGGGTTAGTGTTAGGGTTAGGGTACGGGTTAGGTTTAGGGTTAGGGTACGGGTTAGGGTTAGGGTACGGGTTAGGGTTAGGGTTAGAGTATGGGTTAGGGTTAGGATACGGGTTAGGATTAGGTTTAGGGTTAGGGTAGGGGTTAGGGTTAGGGTTAGGGTTAGGGTTAGGGTACGAGTTATGGTTAGGGTTAGGTTAGGGTTAGGGTACGGGTTAGGGTTAGGGTTAGGGTTAGGGTACGGGTTAGGGTTAGGGTTAGGATTAGGGTTAGGGTTAGGGTAAGATTTAGGGTTAGGGTTGGGTACGGGTTAGGTTTTGGGTACGGTTAGGGTTAGGGTACGGGTTAGGGTTAGGGTTAGGGTACTTGTTAGGGTTAGGGTTAGGGGTTAGGGTTAGGGTTAGGGTTAGGGTACTGTTTAGGGTTAGGGTACGGGTTAGTGTTAGTGTTAGGGTTAGGGTTAGGGGACGGGTTAGTGTTAGGGTACGGGTTAGGGTTAGGGTTAGGGTACGGGTTAGGGTTCGGGTTAGGGGTTAGGGTTAGGGTTAGGGTTAGGGTTAGGTTTAGGGTACGGTTTAGGGTTAGGGTACGGGTTAGGGTTAGGTTTAGAGTTAGGGTTAGGGTTAGCGTAAGGGTTAGGGTTAGGGTTAGGTTTAGGGTTAGGGTTAGGGTACGGGTTAGGTTTAGGGTACGGGTTAGGGTTAGGGTTAGGGTTAGGAAAGGGTTAGAGTTAGGGTTAGGGTTAGCGTTAGGGTTAGGGTTAGGGTACGGGTTAGGGTTAGGGTTAGGGTACGGGTTAGGATTAGGGTTAGGTTTAGGGTTAGGGTACGGGTTAGGGTTCGGGTTAGGGTTAGAGTTAGGGGTTAGGGGTTAGGTTTAGGGTTAGGGTTAGAGTTAGGGTACGGGTTAGGGTACGGGTTAGGGTTAGGTTACGTGTTAGGGTTAGTGTACGGGTTAGTGTTAGGGATAGGGTTAGGGTTAGGGTTAGGGTACGGGTTAGGGTTAGGGTTAGGGTTCGGGTTAGGGTTAGGGTACGGGTTAGGGTACGGGTTAGGGTTAGGGTTAGTGTTAGGGTTAGTGTTAGGGTTAGGAAAGGTTTAGGGTTAGGGTTAGGGTACGGTTTAGGATTAGGGTTAGGGTTAGGGTACGGGTTAGGTTTAGGGTACGTGTTAGGTTAGGGTACAGGTTAGGGTACGGGTTAGGGTTAGGGTTAGGGTATGGGTTAGAGTTAGGGTACAGGTACGGGTACGGGTACGGGTTAGGGTACGGGTTAGGGTTAGGGTTAGTGTTAGGGTTAGGGTTAGGAAAGGGTTAGGGTTAGGGTTAGGATATGGGTTATGGTTAGGGTACGGGTTAGGGTTAGGGTTAGCGTTAGGAAAGGGTTAGGGTTAGGGTTAGCGTTAGGGTTAGGGTTCGGGTTAGGGTTACGGTACGGTTTAGGGTTACGGTTACGGTTAGGGTACGGGTTAGGGGTAGGGTTAGGATTAGGGTTAGGGTTAGGGTAAGGTTTAGGGTTAGGTTTGGGTACGGGTTAGGGTTTGGGTACGGGTTAGGGTTAGGGTACGGGAGAGGGTTAGGGTTAGGGTACTTGTTAGGGTTAGGGTTAGGGGTTAGGTTTAGGGTTAGGGATAGGGTTAGTTTTAGGATTAGGGCACGGGTTAGGGTACGGGTTAGGGTTAGGGTTAGGGTTAGGGTACGGGTTAGGGTTAGGGTAGGTTTTAGGGTTAGGGTACGGTTTAGGGTTACGGTTAGTGTTAGGGTACGGGTTAGGGTTAGGGTACGGGTTAGGGTTAGGGTTAGGGTACGTGTTAGGGTTAGGGTACTTTTTAGGGTTAGGGTTAGGTTTAGGGTTAGGGTACGGGTTAGGGATAGGGTTAGGGTACGGGTTAGGGTTAGGGTTAGGGTTAGGGTACGGGTTAGGGTTAGGGTTAGGGTACGGGTTAGGGTTAGGGTACGGGTTAGGTTTAGGGTTAGGGTTAGGGTTAGTGTTAGGTTTAGGGTACGGGTTAGGGTTAGGGTTAGGGTACGGGTTAGGGTTAGGGTACGTGTTAGGGTTAGGGTTAGGGTAGGGGTTAGGGTAGGTTTAGGGTTAGGGTTAGGGTACGGGTTATGGTTAGGGTTAGGTTTAAGGTTAGGGTTGGAGTTAGGGTACGGGTTAGGGTTAGGGTTAGTGTTAGCGTTCGGGTTAGGGTTAGGGTACGGGTTAGGGTACTTGTTAGGTTTAGGGTTAGGGTTAGGGTACGGGTTAGCGTTAGGGTACAGGTTAGGGTTTGGGTTAGGGTACGGGTTAGGTTTTGGGTTAGGGTACGGGTTAGGTTTAGGGTTAGGGTACGGGTCAGGGTTAGGGTTAGCGTACGGGTTATGGTTAGGGTTAGGGCTAGGGTACGGGTTAGGGTTAGGGTTAGGTACGGGTTAGGGTTAGGGTACGGGTTAGGTTTAGGGTTAGGGTAAGGGTTAGCGTTAGGGTTAGGGTACGGGTTAGGGTTAGGGTTAGGGTACGGGTTAGGTTTAGGGTACGGGTTAGGGTTAGGGTTAGGGTAGGGGTTAGGTTTAGGTTTAGGGTTAGGGTTACGGTATGGGTTATGGTTAGGGTTAGGTTTAAGGTTAGGGTTAGGGTTAGGGTACGGGTTAGGCTTTGGTTTAGGGGTTAGGTTTAGGTTTAGGGTACGGGTTAGGGTTAGTGTTAGGTTTAGGGTTAGGTTCAGGGTTAGGTGTTAGGGTTAGGGTTAGGGTTACGGTACAGGTTAGGGTTAGGGTTAGGGTACGGGTTACGGTTAGGGTACGGGTTAGGTTTAGGGTTAGGGTTAGGGTTAGCGTTAGGGTACGGGTTAGGGTTAGGGTTAGTGTTAGGGTTAGGGTTAGGATACGGGTTAGGGTTAGGGTTAGGGTACGGGTTATGGTTAGGTTACGGGTTAGGGATAGGGTACGGGTTAGGGTTAGGGTTAGGGTTAGGGTTAGGGTTAGGGTTAGCGTTAGGGTACGGGTTAGGGTAGGGTACGGGTTAGGGTTAGAGTTAGGGTACGGGTTAGGGTTAGGGGTTAGGGTAGGGTTAGGGTTAGGGTTAGGGTTAGTGTACGGGTTAGGGTTCGGGTACGGGTACGGGTTAGGGTTAGGGTTAAGGTTAGCGTACGGGTTAGGGTTAGGTTAGGGTTAGGGTTAGGGTTAGGGTACGGGTTAGGGTTAGGGTACGGGTTACGGTTAGGGTTAGGGTATGGGTTATGGTTAGCGTACGGGTTAGGGTTAGGGTTAGGTTTAGGAAAGGGTTAGGGTTAGGGTTAGCGTTAGGGTTAGGGTACGGGTTAGGGTTAGGGTACGGTTTAGGGTTAGGGTTAGGGTTAGGGTACGGGTTAGGGTTAGGGTTAGGATTAGGGTTAGGGTTAGGGTAAGGTTTAGGGTTAGGTTTGGGTACGGGTTAGGGTTTGCGTACGGGTTAGGGTTAGGGTACGGGTTAGGGTTAGGGTTAGGGTACTTGTTAGGGTTAGGGTTAGGGGTTAGGTTTAGGGTTAGGTGTAGAGTTAGTGTTAGGATTAGGGTACGGGTTAGGGTACGGGTTAGGGTACGGGTTAGGGTACGGGTTAGGGATAGGGTTAGGGTACGGGTTAGGGTTAGGGTTAGGGTTAGGTTACGGGTTAGGGTTAGGGTTAGGGTACGGGTTAGGGTTAGGGTACGGGTTAGGTTTAGGGTTAGGGTTAGGGTTAGGGTTAGTGTTAGGGTTAGGGTACGGGTTAGGGTTAGGGTTAGGGTACGGGTTAGGGTTAGGGTATGGGTTAGGTTTAGGGTTAGGTTTAGGGTTAGTGTTAGGGTTAGGGTACGGGTTAGGGTTAGGGTTAGGGTACGGGTTAGGGTTAGGGTACGGGTTAGGGTTAGGTTTAGGGTAGGGGTTAGGGTTAGGTTTAGGGTTAGGGTTAGGTTACGGGTTATGGTTAGGGTTAGGTTTAAGGTTAGGGTTGGAGTTAGGGTACGGGTTAGGGTTAGGGTTAGTGTTAGCGTTCGGGTTAGGGTTAGGGTACTTGTTAGTTTTAGGGTTAGGGTTAGGGTACGGGTTAGTGTTAGGGTACGGGTTAGGGTTTGGGTTAGGGTACGGGTTAGGTTTTGGGTTAGGGTACGGGTTAGGTTTAGGGTTAGGGTACGGGTCAGGGTTAGGGTTAGCGTACGGGTTAGGGTTAGGGTTAGGGCTAGGGTACGGGTTAGGGTTAGGGTTAGGGTACGGGTTAGGGTTAGGGTACGGGTTAGGTTTAGGGTTAGGATAAGGGTTAGTGTTAGGGTTAGGGTACGGGTTAGGGTTAGGGTTAGGGTACGGGTTAGGTTTAGGGTACGGGTTAGGGTTAGGGTTAGGGTAGGGGTTAGGTTTAGGTTTAGGGTTAGGGTTACGGTATGGGTTATGGTTAGGGTTAGGTTTAAGGTTAGGGTTAGGGTTAGGGTACGGGTTAGGTTTTGGTTTAGGGGTTAGGGTTAGGGTTAGGGTTAGGGTACGGGTTAGGGTTAGTGTTAGGTTTAGGGTTAGGTTCAGGGTTAGGGGTTAGGGTTAGGGTTAGGGTTACGGTACGGGTTAGGGTTAGGTTTAGGGTACGGGTTACGGTTAGGGTACGGGTTAGGTTTAGGGTTAGGGTTAGGGTTAGCGTTAGGGTACGGGTTAGGGTTAGGGTTAGTGTTAGGGTTAGGGTTAGGATAGGGTTTAGGGTTAGGGTTAGGGTACGGGTTAGGGTTAGGTTACGGGTTAGGGATAGGGTACGGGTTAGGGTTAGGGTTAGGGTTAGGGTTAGGGTTAGGGTTAGCGTTAGGGTACGGGTTAGGGTTAGGGTACGGGTTAGGGTTAGAGTTAGGGTACGGGTTAGGGTTAGGGGTTAGGGTAGGGTTAGGGTTAGGGTTAGGGTTAGTGTACGGGTTAGGGTTCGGGTACGGGTACGGGTTAGGGTTAGGGTTAGGGTTAGCGTACGGGTTAGGGTTAGGTTAGGGTTAGGGTTAGGGTTAGGGTACGGGTTAGGGTTAGGGTACGGGTTACGGTTAGGGTTAGGGTATGGGTTATGGTTAGGGTACGGGTTAGGGTTAGGGTTAGGTTTAGGAAAGGGTTAGGGTTAGGGTTAGCGTTAGGGTTAGGGTGCGGGTTAGGGTTAGGGTACGGTTTAGGGTTAGGGTTAGGGTTAGGGTACGGGTTAGGGTTAGGGTTAGGATTAGGGTTAGGGTTAGGGTAAGGTTTAGGGTTAGGTTTGGGTACGGGTTAGGGTTTGGGTACGGGTTAGGGTTAGGGTACGGGTTAGGGTTAGGGTTAGGGTACTTGTTAGGGTTAGGGTTAGGGGTTAGGTTTAGGGTTAGGGATAGGGTTAGTGTTAGGATTAGGGTACGGGTTAGGGTACGGGTTAGGGTTAGGGTTAGGGTACGGGTTAGGGTTAGGGTACTGTTTAGGGTTAGGGTTAGGTTTAGGGTTAGGGTACGGGTTAGGGATAGGGTTAGGGTACGGGTTAGGGTTAGGGTTAGGGTTAGGTTACGGGTTAGGGTGTTAGGGTACGGGTTAGGGTTAGGGTACGGGTTAGGTTTAGGGTTAGGTTTAGGGTTAGGGTTAGTGTTAGGGTTAGGGTACGGGTTAGGGTTAGGGTTAGGGTACGGGTTAGGGTTAGGGTACGGGTTAGGGTTAGGGTTAGGGTAGGGGTTAGGGTTAGGTTTAGGGTTAGGGTTAGGGTACTGTTTATGGTTAGGGTTAGGTTTAAGGTTAGGGTTGGGGTTAGGGTACGGGTTAGGGTTAGGGTTAGGGGTTAGGCTTAGGGTTAGGTTTAGCGTTAGGGTACGGGTTAGGGTTAGTGTTAGGGTTAGGGTTGCGGTCAGGGTTATGGGTTATGGTTAGGGTTAGGGTTAGGGTTACTGTACGGGTTAGGGTTAGGTTAGGGTACGGGTTACGGTTAGGGTACGGGTTAGGTTTAGGGTTAGGGTTAGTGTTAGCGTTAGGGTACGGGTTAGGGTTAGGGTTAGTGTTAGGGTTAGGGTTAGGATACGGGTTAGGGTTAGGGTTAGTGTACGGGTTACGGTTAGGGTACGGGTTAGGTTTAGGGTTAGGGTTAGTGTTAGCGTTAGGGTACGAGTTAGGGTTAGGGTTAGTGTTAGGGTTAGGGTTAGGATACGGGTTAGGGTTAGGTTTAGGGTATGGGTTAGGTTTAGGTTACGGGTTAGGGTTAGGGTACGGGTTAGGGTCCGGGTTAGGGTACAGGTTAAGGTTAGGGTTAGGGTTAGGGTTAGGGTAGTTTTAGGATTAGGTTTAGGGTTAGTGTACGGGTTAGGGTTAGGGTACGGGTTAGGGTTAGGGTTAGGGTTAGGGTTAGCGTACGGGTTAGGGTTATGTTAGGGTTAGGGTTAGGGTACGGGTTAGGGTTAGGTTTAGGGTTAGGGTACGGGTTAGGGTTAGGGTTAGGGTTAGGGTACGGGTTAGGATTAGGGTTAGGTTTAGGGTTAGGGTACGGGTTAGGGTTCGGGTTAGGGTTAGAGTTAGGGGTTAGGGGTTAGGTTTAGGGTTAGGGTTAGAGTTAGGGTACGGGTTAGGGTACGGGTTAGGGTTAGGTTACGTGTTAGGGTTAGTGTACGGGTTAGTGTTAGGGATAGGGTTAGGGTTAGGGTTAGGGTACGGGTTAGGGTTAGGGTTAGGGTTCGGGTTAGGGTTAGGGTACGGGTTAGGGTACGGGTTAGGGTTAGGGTTAGTGTTAGGGTTAGTGTTAGGGTTAGGAAAGGTTTAGGGTTAGGGTTAGGGTACGGTTTAGGATTAGGGTTAGGGTTAGGGTACGGGTTAGGTTTAGGGTACGTGTTAGGTTAGGGTACAGGTTAGGGTACGGGTTAGGGTTAGGGTTAGGGTATGGGTTAGAGTTAGGGTACAGGTACGGGTACGGGTACGGGTTAGGGTACGGGTTAGGGTTAGGGTTAGTGTTAGGGTTAGGGTTAGGAAAGGGTTAGGGTTAGGGTTAGGATATGGGTTATGGTTAGGGTACGGGTTAGGGTTAGGGTTAGCGTTAGGAAAGGGTTAGGGTTAGGGTTAGCGTTAGGGTTAGGGTTCGGGTTAGGGTTACGGTACGGTTTAGGGTTACGGTTACGGTTAGGGTACGGGTTAGGGGTAGGGTTAGGATTAGGGTTAGGGTTAGGGTAAGGTTTAGGGTTAGGTTTGGGTACGGGTTAGGGTTTGGGTACGGGTTAGGGTTAGGGTACGGGAGAGGGTTAGGGTTAGGGTACTTGTTAGGGTTAGGGTTAGGGGTTAGGTTTAGGGTTAGGGATAGGGTTAGTTTTAGGATTAGGGCACGGGTTAGGGTACGGGTTAGGGTTAGGGTTAGGGTTAGGGTACGGGTTAGGGTTAGGGTAGGTTTTAGGGTTAGGGTACGGTTTAGGGTTACGGTTAGTGTTAGGGTACGGGTTAGGGTTAGGGTACGGGTTAGGGTTAGGGTTAGGGTACGTGTTAGGGTTAGGGTACTTTTTAGGGTTAGGGTTAGGTTTAGGGTTAGGGTACGGGTTAGGGATAGGGTTAGGGTACGGGTTAGGGTTAGGGTTAGGGTTAGGGTACGGGTTAGGGTTAGGGTTAGGGTACGGGTTAGGGTTAGGGTACGGGTTAGGTTTAGGGTTAGGGTTAGGGTTAGTGTTAGGTTTAGGGTACGGGTTAGGGTTAGGGTTAGGGTACGGGTTAGGGTTAGGGTACGTGTTAGGGTTAGGGTTAGGGTAGGGGTTAGGGTAGGTTTAGGGTTAGGGTTAGGGTACGGGTTATGGTTAGGGTTAGGTTTAAGGTTAGGGTTGGAGTTAGGGTACGGGTTAGGGTTAGGGTTAGTGTTAGCGTTCGGGTTAGGGTTAGGGTACGGGTTAGGGTACTTGTTAGGTTTAGGGTTAGGGTTAGGGTACGGGTTAGCGTTAGGGTACAGGTTAGGGTTTGGGTTAGGGTACGGGTTAGGTTTTGGGTTAGGGTACGGGTTAGGTTTAGGGTTAGGGTACGGGTCAGGGTTAGGGTTAGCGTACGGGTTATGGTTAGGGTTAGGGCTAGGGTACGGGTTAGGGTTAGGGTTAGGTACGGGTTAGGGTTAGGGTACGGGTTAGGTTTAGGGTTAGGGTAAGGGTTAGCGTTAGGGTTAGGGTACGGGTTAGGGTTAGGGTTAGGGTACGGGTTAGGTTTAGGGTACGGGTTAGGGTTAGGGTTAGGGTAGGGGTTAGGTTTAGGTTTAGGGTTAGGGTTACGGTATGGGTTATGGTTAGGGTTAGGTTTAAGGTTAGGGTTAGGGTTAGGGTACGGGTTAGGCTTTGGTTTAGGGGTTAGGTTTAGGTTTAGGGTACGGGTTAGGGTTAGTGTTAGGTTTAGGGTTAGGTTCAGGGTTAGGTGTTAGGGTTAGGGTTAGGGTTACGGTACAGGTTAGGGTTAGGGTTAGGGTACGGGTTACGGTTAGGGTACGGGTTAGGTTTAGGGTTAGGGTTAGGGTTAGCGTTAGGGTACGGGTTAGGGTTAGGGTTAGTGTTAGGGTTAGGGTTAGGATACGGGTTAGGGTTAGGGTTAGGGTACGGGTTATGGTTAGGTTACGGGTTAGGGATAGGGTACGGGTTAGGGTTAGGGTTAGGGTTAGGGTTAGGGTTAGGGTTAGCGTTAGGGTACGGGTTAGGGTAGGGTACGGGTTAGGGTTAGAGTTAGGGTACGGGTTAGGGTTAGGGGTTAGGGTAGGGTTAGGGTTAGGGTTAGGGTTAGTGTACGGGTTAGGGTTCGGGTACGGGTACGGGTTAGGGTTAGGGTTAAGGTTAGCGTACGGGTTAGGGTTAGGTTAGGGTTAGGGTTAGGGTTAGGGTACGGGTTAGGGTTAGGGTACGGGTTACGGTTAGGGTTAGGGTATGGGTTATGGTTAGCGTACGGGTTAGGGTTAGGGTTAGGTTTAGGAAAGGGTTAGGGTTAGGGTTAGCGTTAGGGTTAGGGTACGGGTTAGGGTTAGGGTACGGTTTAGGGTTAGGGTTAGGGTTAGGGTACGGGTTAGGGTTAGGGTTAGGATTAGGGTTAGGGTTAGGGTAAGGTTTAGGGTTAGGTTTGGGTACGGGTTAGGGTTTGCGTACGGGTTAGGGTTAGGGTACGGGTTAGGGTTAGGGTTAGGGTACTTGTTAGGGTTAGGGTTAGGGGTTAGGTTTAGGGTTAGGTGTAGAGTTAGTGTTAGGATTAGGGTACGGGTTAGGGTACGGGTTAGGGTACGGGTTAGGGTACGGGTTAGGGATAGGGTTAGGGTACGGGTTAGGGTTAGGGTTAGGGTTAGGTTACGGGTTAGGGTTAGGGTTAGGGTACGGGTTAGGGTTAGGGTACGGGTTAGGTTTAGGGTTAGGGTTAGGGTTAGGGTTAGTGTTAGGGTTAGGGTACGGGTTAGGGTTAGGGTTAGGGTACGGGTTAGGGTTAGGGTATGGGTTAGGTTTAGGGTTAGGTTTAGGGTTAGTGTTAGGGTTAGGGTACGGGTTAGGGTTAGGGTTAGGGTACGGGTTAGGGTTAGGGTACGGGTTAGGGTTAGGTTTAGGGTAGGGGTTAGGGTTAGGTTTAGGGTTAGGGTTAGGTTACGGGTTATGGTTAGGGTTAGGTTTAAGGTTAGGGTTGGAGTTAGGGTACGGGTTAGGGTTAGGGTTAGTGTTAGCGTTCGGGTTAGGGTTAGGGTACTTGTTAGTTTTAGGGTTAGGGTTAGGGTACGGGTTAGTGTTAGGGTACGGGTTAGGGTTTGGGTTAGGGTACGGGTTAGGTTTTGGGTTAGGGTACGGGTTAGGTTTAGGGTTAGGGTACGGGTCAGGGTTAGGGTTAGCGTACGGGTTAGGGTTAGGGTTAGGGCTAGGGTACGGGTTAGGGTTAGGGTTAGGGTACGGGTTAGGGTTAGGGTACGGGTTAGGTTTAGGGTTAGGATAAGGGTTAGTGTTAGGGTTAGGGTACGGGTTAGGGTTAGGGTTAGGGTACGGGTTAGGTTTAGGGTACGGGTTAGGGTTAGGGTTAGGGTAGGGGTTAGGTTTAGGTTTAGGGTTAGGGTTACGGTATGGGTTATGGTTAGGGTTAGGTTTAAGGTTAGGGTTAGGGTTAGGGTACGGGTTAGGTTTTGGTTTAGGGGTTAGGGTTAGGGTTAGGGTTAGGGTACGGGTTAGGGTTAGTGTTAGGTTTAGGGTTAGGTTCAGGGTTAGGGGTTAGGGTTAGGGTTAGGGTTACGGTACGGGTTAGGGTTAGGTTTAGGGTACGGGTTACGGTTAGGGTACGGGTTAGGTTTAGGGTTAGGGTTAGGGTTAGCGTTAGGGTACGGGTTAGGGTTAGGGTTAGTGTTAGGGTTAGGGTTAGGATAGGGTTTAGGGTTAGGGTTAGGGTACGGGTTAGGGTTAGGTTACGGGTTAGGGATAGGGTACGGGTTAGGGTTAGGGTTAGGGTTAGGGTTAGGGTTAGGGTTAGCGTTAGGGTACGGGTTAGGGTTAGGGTACGGGTTAGGGTTAGAGTTAGGGTACGGGTTAGGGTTAGGGGTTAGGGTAGGGTTAGGGTTAGGGTTAGGGTTAGTGTACGGGTTAGGGTTCGGGTACGGGTACGGGTTAGGGTTAGGGTTAGGGTTAGCGTACGGGTTAGGGTTAGGTTAGGGTTAGGGTTAGGGTTAGGGTACGGGTTAGGGTTAGGGTACGGGTTACGGTTAGGGTTAGGGTATGGGTTATGGTTAGGGTACGGGTTAGGGTTAGGGTTAGGTTTAGGAAAGGGTTAGGGTTAGGGTTAGCGTTAGGGTTAGGGTGCGGGTTAGGGTTAGGGTACGGTTTAGGGTTAGGGTTAGGGTTAGGGTACGGGTTAGGGTTAGGGTTAGGATTAGGGTTAGGGTTAGGGTAAGGTTTAGGGTTAGGTTTGGGTACGGGTTAGGGTTTGGGTACGGGTTAGGGTTAGGGTACGGGTTAGGGTTAGGGTTAGGGTACTTGTTAGGGTTAGGGTTAGGGGTTAGGTTTAGGGTTAGGGATAGGGTTAGTGTTAGGATTAGGGTACGGGTTAGGGTACGGGTTAGGGTTAGGGTTAGGGTACGGGTTAGGGTTAGGGTACTGTTTAGGGTTAGGGTTAGGTTTAGGGTTAGGGTACGGGTTAGGGATAGGGTTAGGGTACGGGTTAGGGTTAGGGTTAGGGTTAGGTTACGGGTTAGGGTGTTAGGGTACGGGTTAGGGTTAGGGTACGGGTTAGGTTTAGGGTTAGGTTTAGGGTTAGGGTTAGTGTTAGGGTTAGGGTACGGGTTAGGGTTAGGGTTAGGGTACGGGTTAGGGTTAGGGTACGGGTTAGGGTTAGGGTTAGGGTAGGGGTTAGGGTTAGGTTTAGGGTTAGGGTTAGGGTACTGTTTATGGTTAGGGTTAGGTTTAAGGTTAGGGTTGGGGTTAGGGTACGGGTTAGGGTTAGGGTTAGGGGTTAGGCTTAGGGTTAGGTTTAGCGTTAGGGTACGGGTTAGGGTTAGTGTTAGGGTTAGGGTTGCGGTCAGGGTTATGGGTTATGGTTAGGGTTAGGGTTAGGGTTACTGTACGGGTTAGGGTTAGGTTAGGGTACGGGTTACGGTTAGGGTACGGGTTAGGTTTAGGGTTAGGGTTAGTGTTAGCGTTAGGGTACGGGTTAGGGTTAGGGTTAGTGTTAGGGTTAGGGTTAGGATACGGGTTAGGGTTAGGGTTAGTGTACGGGTTACGGTTAGGGTACGGGTTAGGTTTAGGGTTAGGGTTAGTGTTAGCGTTAGGGTACGAGTTAGGGTTAGGGTTAGTGTTAGGGTTAGGGTTAGGATACGGGTTAGGGTTAGGTTTAGGGTATGGGTTAGGTTTAGGTTACGGGTTAGGGTTAGGGTACGGGTTAGGGTCCGGGTTAGGGTACAGGTTAAGGTTAGGGTTAGGGTTAGGGTTAGGGTAGTTTTAGGATTAGGTTTAGGGTTAGTGTACGGGTTAGGGTTAGGGTACGGGTTAGGGTTAGGGTTAGGGTTAGGGTTAGCGTACGGGTTAGGGTTATGTTAGGGTTAGGGTTAGGGTACGGGTTAGGGTTAGGTTTAGGGTTAGGGTACGGGTTAGGGTTAGGGTTAGGGTTAGGGTTAGGGTTAGGGTTAGCAAAGGGTTAGGGTTAGGTTTAGCGTTAGGGTTATTGTACGGGTTAGGTTTAGGGTTAGGGTACGGGTTAGGGTTAGGGTACGGGTTAGGGTTAGGGTTAGGGTACGGGTTAGGGTTAGGGTACGGGTTAGGGTTAGGGTTAGGGTAGGGGTTAGGGTTAGGGTTAGGGTTAGGGTTAGGGTACGAGTTATGGTTAGGGTTAGGTTTAGGGTTAGGTTACCGGTTAGGGTTAGGTTTAGGGTACGTGTTAGGGTTAGGGTACGTGTTAGGGTTATGGTTAGGGTTAGGGTACGGGTTAGGGTTAGGGTTTGGATTAGGGTTAGGGTTAGGGTTAGATTTAGGGTTAGGGTTGGGTACGGGTTAGGGTTTGGGTACGGTTAGGGTTAGGGTACGGGTTAGGTTTAGGGTTAGGGTACTTGTTAGGGTTAGGTTTAGGGGTTAGGGTTAGGGTTAGGGTTAGGGTGCGGTTTAGGGTTAGGGCACGGGTTAGTGTTAGGGTTAGTGTTAGGAAAGGGTTAGGGTTAGGGTTAGGGTTTAGGGTAGGGTTAGGGTTAGGGTTAGGGTTAGTGTACGGGTTAGGGTTAGGGTACGGGTTAGGGTTAGTTTTAGGGTTAGGGTTAGCGTACGGGTTAGGGTTATGTTAGGGTTAGGGTTAGGGTTAGGGTACGGGTTAGGGTTAGGTTTAGGGTATGGGTTAGGGTTAGGGTTAGGGTTAGGGTTAGGGTTAGGGTTAGGGTTAGGAAAGGGTTAGGGTTAGGGTTAGTGTTAGGGTTAGGGTACGGGTTAGGGTTAGGGTACGGTTTAGGGTTAGGGTTAGGGTTAGGGTACGGGTTAGGGTTAGGTTTAGGATTAGGGTTAGGGTTAGGGTAAGTTTTAGGGTTAGGTTTGGGTACGGGTTAGGGTTTGGGTACGCGTTAGGGTTAGGGTACGGGTTAGGGTTAGGGTTAGGGTACTTGTTAGGGTTAGGGTTAGGGGTTAGGTTTAGGGTTAGGGATAGGGTTAGTGTTAGGATTAGGGTACGGTTTAGGGTACGGGTTAGGGTTAGGTTTAGGGTACGGGTTAGGGTTAGGGTACTGTTTAGGGTTAGGGTTAGGTTTAGGGTTAGGGTACGGGTTAGGGATAGGGTTAGGGTACGGGTTAGGGTACAGGTTAGGGTTAGGGTACGGGTTAGGGTTAGGGTTAGGGTACGGGTTAGGGTTATGATACGGGTTAGGTTTAGGGTTAGGGTTAGGGTTAGTGTTAGGGTTAGGGTACGGGTTAGGGTTAGGTTTAGGGTACGGGTTAGGGTTAGGGTACGGGTTAGGGTTAGGGTTAGGGTAGGGGTTAGGGTTAGGTTTAGGGTTAGGGTTAGGGTACGGGTTATGGTTAGCGTTAGGTTTAAGGTTAGGGTTGGGTTTAGGGTACGGGTTAGGGTTAGGGTTAGAGGTTAGGGTTAGGGTTAGGGTTAGGGTACGGGTTAGGGTTAGTGTTAGGGTTAGGGTTACGGTCAGGGTTATGGGTTAGTGTTAGGGTTAGGTTTAGGGTTAGGGTACGGGTTAGGGTTAGGGTTAGGGTACAGGTTACGGTTAGGTTACGGGTTAGGTTTAGGGTTATGGTTAGTGTTAGCGTTAGGGTACGGGTTAGGGTTAGGGTTAGTGTTAGGGTTAGGGTTAGGATACGGGTTAGGGTTAGGGTTAGGGTACGGGTTACGGTTAGGGTACGGGTTAGGTTTAGGGTTAGGGTTAGTGTTTGCGTTAGGGTACGGGTTAGGGTTAGTGTTAGTGTTAGGGTTAGGGTTAGGATACGGGTTAGGGTTAGGGTTAGGGTATGGGTTAGGTTTAGGTTACGGGTTAGGGTTAGGGTACGGGTTAGGGTACGGGTTAGGGTTAGGGTTAGGGTTAGGGTTAGGGTTAGGGTTAGGGATAGGGTACGGGTTAGGGTTAGGTTACGGGTTAGGGTTAGAGTTATGGTACGGGTTAGGGTTAGGGTTAGGGGTTAGGGTAGGGTTAGGATTAGTGTTAGGGTTAGTGTACGGGTTAGGGTTAGGGTACGGGTTAGGGTTAGGGTTAGGGTTAGGGTAGCGTACGGGTTAGGGTTATGTTAGGGTTAGGGTTAGGGTTAGGGTACGGGTTAGGGTTAGGTTTAGGGTTAGGGTACGGGTTAGGGTTAGGGTTAGGGTTAGGGTTAGATTTAGGGTTAGGAAAGGGTTAGGGTTAGGGTTAGCATTAGGGTTACGGTACGGGTTAGGTTTTGGGGTTAGGGTATGGGTTAGGGTTAGGGTACGGGTTAGGGTTAGGGTTAGGGTATGTGTTAGGGTTAGGGTACGGGTTAGGGTTAGGGTTAGGGTACGGGGTAGGGTTAGGGTACGGGTTAGGGTTAGGGTTACGGTAGGGGTTAGGTTTAGTGTTAGGGTTAGGGTTAGTGTACGAGTTATGGTTAGGGTTAGGTTTAGGGTTAAGGTACGGGTTAGGGTACGGGTTAGGGTTAGGGTTAGGGTACGGGTTAGGGTTAGGGTACGGGTTAGGGTACGGGTTAGGGTTAGGGTTAGGATTAGGGTTAGGTTTAGGGTTAGATTTAGGGTTAGGGTTGGGTACGGGTTAGGGTTTGGGTACGGTTAGGGTTAGGGTACGGGTTAGGGCTAGGGTTAGGGTACTTGTTAGGGTTAGGGTTAGGGGTTAGGGTTAGGGTTAGGGTTAGGGTACGGTTTAGGGTTAGGGTACGGGTTAGTGTTAGGGTTAGGTTTAGGGTTAGGGTACACGTTAGGGTTAGGGTACGGGTTAGGGTTAGGTTTAGGGTACGGGTTAGGGTTAGGGTTAGGGGTTAGGGTTAGGTTTAGGTTTAGGGTTAGGTTTAGGGTACGGTTTAGGGTTAGGGTACAGGTTAGGGTTAGGTTTAGAGTTAGGGTTAGGGTTAGCGTACGGGTTATTGTTAGGGTTAGGGTTAGGGTTAGGGTTAGGGTTAGGGTACGGGTTAGGTTTAGGGTACGGGTTAGGGTTAGGGTTAGGGTTAGGTTTAGGGTTAGGAAAGTGTTAGGGTTAGGTTTAGGGTTAGGGTTAGGGTACGGGTTAGGGTTAGGGTTAGGGTACGGGTTAGGGTTTGGGTTAGGTTTAGGGTTAGGTTACGGGTTAGGGTTTGGGTTAGGTTTAGGGTTAGGGTACGGGTTAGGGTTCGGGTTAGGGTTAGAGTTAGGGGTTAGGGGTTAGGTTTAGGGTTAGGGTACGGGTTAGGGTACGGGTTAGAGTACGGGTTAGGGTTAGGGTACGAGTTAGGGTTAGTGTACGGGTTAGTGTTAGGGATAGGGTTAGGGTTAGGGTTAGGGTACGGGTTAGGGTACGGGTTAGGGTACGGGTTAGGCTTAGGGTACGGGTTAGGGTACGGGTTAGGGTTAGGGTTAGGGTTAGGGTTAGGGTTAGGGTACGGGTTAGGGTTAGGTTTAGGGTACGGGTTACGGTTAGGGTACGGGTTAGGTTTAGGGTTAGTGTTAGTGTTAGCGTTAGGGTACGGGTTAGGGTTAAGGTTAGGGTTAGGGTTAGGGTTAGGATACGGGTTAGGGTTAGGGTTAGGGTACGGGTTACGGTTAGGGTACGGGTTAGGTTTAGGGTTAGGGTTAGTGTTAGCGTTAGGGTACGGGTTAGGTTTAGGGTTAGTGTTATGGTTAGGGTTAGGATACGGGTTAGGGTTAGGGTTAGGGTACGGGTTAGGGTTAGGTTACGGGTTAGGGTTAGGGTACGGGTTAGGGTACGCGTTAGGGTACGGGTTAGGGTTAGGGTTAGGGTTAGGGTTAGGGTACGGGTTAGGGTTAGGGTACGGGTTAGTGTTAGAGTTAAGGTACGGGTTAGGGTTAGGGTTAGGGTTTAGGGTAGGGTTAGGGTTAGGGTTAGGGTTAGTGTACGGGTTAGGGTTAGGGTACGGGTTAGGGTTAGGTTTAGGGTTAGGGTTAGCGGACGGGTTAGGGTTATGTTAGGGTTAGGGTTAGGGTACGGGTTAGGGTTAGGGTTAGGGTACGGGTTAGGGTTAGGGTACGGGTTTGGGTTAGGGTTAGGGTACGGGTTAGGGTTAGGTTACGGGTTAGGGTTAGGGTACGGGTTAGGGTACGGGTTAGGGTTAGGGTTAGGGTACGGGTTAGGGTTAGGGTACGGGTTAGGGTTAGAGTTAAGGTACGGGTTAGGGTTAGGGTTAGGGTTTAGGGTAGGGTTAGGGTTAGGGTTAGGGTTAATGTACGGGTTAGGGTTAGGGTACGGGTTAGGGTTAGGTTTAGGGTTAGGGTTAGGAAAGGGTTAGGGTACGGGTTAGGGTTAGGGTTAGGGTTAGGGTACGGGTTAGGGTTAGGTTTAGGGTTAGGGTTAGGGTTAGGGTTAGGAAAGGTTTAGGGTTAGGGTTAGTGTTAGGGTTAGGGTACGGGTTAGGTTTAGGGTTAGGGTACGGGTTAGGGTTAGGGTACGGGTTAGGGTTAGGGTTAGGGTTAGGGTATGGGTTAGGGTTAGGGTACGGGTTAGGGTTAGGGTTAGGGTAGGGGTTAGGGTTAGGGTAAGGGTTAGGGTTAGGGTAGGATTTATGGTTAGGGTTAGGTTTAGGGTTAGGGTACGGGTTAGGGTTAGGGTTAAGGTACGGGTTAGGGTTAGGGTACGGGTTAGGGTTAGGGTTAGGGTTAGGGTACGGGTTAGGGTTAGGGTTAGGATTAGGGTTAGGGTTAGGGTAAGATTTAGGGTTAGGGTTGGGTACGGGTTAGGGTTTGGGTACGGTTAGGGTTAGGGGACGGGTTAGGGTTAGGGTTAGGGTACTTGTTAGGGTTAGGGTTAGGGGTTAGGTTTAGGGTTAGGGTTAGGGTACGGTTTAGGGTTAGGGTACGGGTTAGTTTTAGGGTTAGGTTTAGGGTACGGGTTAGGGTTAGGGTACGGGTTAGGGTTAGGTTTAGGGTACGGGTTAGGGTTAGGGTTAGGGTTTAGGGTTAGGGTTAGGGTTAGGGTTAGGTTTAGGGTACGGCTTAGGGTTAGCGTACGGGTTAGGGTTAGGGTTAGGGTTAGGGTTACGGTATGGGTTAGTGTTAGGTTACGGGTTAGGGTTAGGGTTAGGGTTAGGTTTAGGGTTAGGAAAGGGTTAGGGTTAGGTTTAGGTTTAGGGTTAGGGTACGGGTTAGGGTTAGGGTGAGGGTACGGGTTACGTTTAGGGTTAGGTTTAGGGTTAGGGAACGGGTTAGGGTTCGGGTTAGGGTTAGAGTTAGGGGTTAGGGGTTAGGTTTAGGGTTAGGGTTAGGGTTAGGGTCGGGTTAGGGTACGGGTTAGGGTTAGGGTACGGTTTAGGGTTAGGGTTAGGGTTAGGTTTAGGGTTAGGAAAGGGTTAGGGTTAGGTTTAGGGTTAGGGTTAGGGTACGGGTTAGGGTTAGGGTTAGGGTACGGGTTAGGGTTAGGGTTAGGTTTAGTGTTAGGGTACGGGTTAGGGTTCGGGTTAGGGTACGGGTTAGGGTTAGGGTACGTGTTAGGGTTAGTGCACGGGTTAGTGTTAGGGATAGGGTTAGGGTTAGGGTTAGGGTACGGGTTAGGTTTAGGGTTAGTGTACGGGTTAGGGTTAGGGTACGGGTTAGGGTACGGGTTAGGGTACGGGTTAGGGTTAGGGTTAGGGTTAGGGTTAGGAAAGGGTTAGGGTTAGGGTTAGGGTACGGGTTAGGGTTAGGGTTAGGGTACGGGTTAGGTTTAGGGTACGGGTTAGGTTAGGGTATGGGTTAGGGTACGGGTTAGGGTTAGGGTTAGGGTATGGGTTAGAGTTAGGGTACAGGTACGGATACGGTTTAGGGTTAGGGTTAGGGTTAGGGTACGGGTTAGGGTTAGGGTTAGGATGAGGGTACGGTTTATGGTTAGGGTTAGGTTTAGGGTATAGGTTAGTGTTAGGGTACGGGTTAGGGTTAGGTTTAGGTTTAGGGTTAGGGTTAGGGTTAGGATACGTGTTAGGGTACGGGTTAGGGTTAGGGTTAGGGTACGGGTTAGGTTTAGGGTTAGGGTTAGGGTTAGGGTTAGGGTTAGGTTTAGGGTACGGGTTAGTGTTAGTGTTAGGGTTAGGATTAGTGTTAGGGTTAGGTTTGGGGTACGGGTACGGGTACGGGTTAGGTTTAGGGTACGGGTTAGGTTTAGGGTTAGGGTTAGGGTACGGTTAGGGTTAGTGTTAGGGTTAGGGTTAGTGTTAGTGTACGGGTTCGTGTTAGGGTTAGGGTTAGGATTAGGGTTAGGGTTAGGTTTAGGGTACGGGTTAGGGTTAAGGGTTAGGGTTAGGGTCAGGTTTAGGGTACCGGTTAGGGTTAGGGTTAGGGTTAGGGTTAGGGTACGGGTTAGGTTTAGGTTTAGGGTACGGTTTAGGGTTAGGGTACGGTTTAGGGCTAGGTTTATGTTTAGGGTACGGGTTAGGGTTAGGGTACGGGTTAGGGTTAGGGTTAGGGTACGGGTTAGGGTTAGGGTACGGGTTAGGGTTAGGGTTAGGGTACGGGTTAGGGTTAGTGTTAGGGTACGGGTTAGGGTAAGGTTTAGGGTTAGGGTTAGGGTACGGTTTAGGGTTACGGTTAGGGTACGGGTTAGGGTTAGGGTACGGGTTAGGGTTAGGGTTAGGGTTAGTGTTAGGGTTAGCGTACGGGTTAGGGTTAGGGTTAGGGTACGGGTTAGTGTTAGGGTACGGGTTAGGTTTAGGGTTAGTGTTAGCGTACGGGTTAGGGTTAGGGTACGGGTTAGGGTACTTGTTAGGGTTAGGGTTAGGGTTAGGGTACGGGTTAGCATTAGGGTACGGGTTAGGGTTTGGGTTAGGGTACGGGTTAGGGTTAGGGTTAGGGTACGGTTTAGGGTTAGGGGTAGGATACGGGTTAGGGTTAGGGTTAGGGTTAGGGTACGGGTTAGGGTTAGGGTTAGGGTTTAGGGTTAGGGTACGTGTTAGGGTTAGGGTTACGGTTAGGGTTAGGTTTAGGGTTAGGGTTAGGGTACGGTTTAGGGTTCGGGTTAGGGTTAGAGTTAGAGTTAGGGTACGGTTTAGGGTTAGGGTTAGGGTTAGGGTTAGGGTTAGGATACGGGTTAGGGGTAGGGTTAGGGTTAGGGTTAGGGTACGTGGTAGGGTTAGGGTTAGGGTACGGGTTAGGGTTAGGGTACGGGGTATTGTTAGGGTTAGGGTACGGGTTATGGTTAGGGTTAGGGTACGTGGTAGGGTTAGGGTTAGGGTACGGGTTAGGGTTAGGGTACGGGGTATGGTTAGGGTTAGGGTACGGGTTATGGTTAGGGTTAGGGTACGTGTTAGGGTTAGGGTTAGGGTTAGGGTTAGGGTTAAGGGTTAGGGTTAGGGTTAGGGTTAGGGTTAGGGTTAGGGTTAGGGTACGGGTTAGGGTACGGGTTAGTGTTATGGTTAGGGTTAGGGTTAGGGGTAGCTTACGGGTTAGGGTTAGGATTAGGGTACGGATTAGGTTTAGGGTACGGTTTAGGGTTAGCTTTAGGTTTAGGGTACGATTTAGGGTTAGGGTACGGGTTAGGGTTAGGGTTAGGGATAGGGTTAGGGTTAGGGTACGGTTTAGGGTTAGGTTTATGTTTAGGGTACGGGTTAGGGTTAGGGTACGGGTTAGGGTTAGGGTACAGTTTAGGGTTAGGTTTATGTTTAGGGTACGGGTTAGGGTTAGGGTACGGGTTAGGTTTAGGGTTCGGGTACGGGTTAGGGTTAGGGTACGGGTTAGGGTTAGGGTTAGGGTACGGGTTAGGGTTAGTGTTAGGGTACGGGTTAGGGTAAGGGTTAGGGTTAGGGTTAGGGTACGGTTTAGGGTTACGGTTAGGGTACGGGTTAGGGTTAGGGTACGGGTTAGGGTTAGGGTTAGGTTTAGGGTTAGTGTTAGGTTTAGCGTACGGGTTAGGGTTAGGGTTAGGGTACGGGTTAGTGTTAGGGTACGGGTTAGGGTTAGGGTTAGTGTTAGCGTACGGGTTAGGGTTAGGGTACGGGTTAGGGTACTTGTTAGGGTTAGGGTTAGGGTTAGGGTACGGTTTAGGGTTAGGGTTAGGGTTAGGGTTAGGGTTAGGTTACGGGTTAGGGGTAGGATTAGGGTTAGGGTTAGGGTACGTGGTAGGGTTAGGGTTAGGGTACGGGTTAGGGTTAGGGTACGGGGTATGGTTAGGGTTAGGGTACGGGTTAGGGTTAGGGTTAGGGTAAGTGTTAGGGTTAGGGTTAGGGTTAGGGTTAGGGTTAGGGATAAGGGTTAGGGTTAGGGTTAGGGTTAGGGTTAGGGTACGGGTTAGGGTACGGGTTAGGGTTATGGTTAGGGTTAGGGTTAGGGGTAGGGTACGGGTTAGGGTTAGGATTAGGTTACGGTTTAGGGTTAGGGTACGGTTTAGGGTTAGGTTTAGGTTTAGGGTACGGGTTAGGGTTAGGGTACGGGTTAGGGTTAGGGTTAGGGATAGGGTTAGGTTTAGGGTTAGGGTTAGTGTTAGCATACGGGTTAGGATTAGGGTACGGTTTAGGGTTAGGGTACGGTTTAGGGTTAGGTTTAGGTTTAGGGTACGGGTTAGGGTTAGGGTACGGGTTAGGGTACGGGTTAGGGTTAGGGTTAGGGTTAGGGTTAGTGTTAGCGTACGGGTTAGGTTTAGGGTACGTGTTAGGTACGGGTAAGGTTTAGGGTTAGGGTACGGGTTAGGTTTAGGGTTAGGGTACGGGTTAGGGTTAGGTTTAGTGTACGGGTTAGGGTTAGGGTTAGGGTTAGGGTACGGGTTAGGGTTAGGATTAGGGGTTAGGGTTAGGGTACGGGTTAGGGTTAGGTTTAGGGTTAGGGTACTGTTTAGGGTTAGGGTTAGTGTTAGGGTTAAGGTACGGGTTAGGGTTAGGGTAAAGGTTAGGGTTAGGGTTAGGTTTAGGATTTAGGGGTTAGGGTTAGAGTTAGTGTTAGGGTTAGGGTTAGGGTTAGGGTACGGGTTAGGGTTAGTGTTAGGGTTAGGGTTAGGGTTAGGGTACGGGTTAGATTTAGGGTTAGGGTTAGGGTTAGGGTACGGGTTAGGGTACGGGTTAGGGTTAGGGTACGGGTTAGGGTACGTGTTAGGGTTAGGGTTAGGGTACGGGTTGTGGTTAGGGTTAGTGTTAGGGTTTGGGTACGGGTTATGGTTAGGGTTAGGGGTAGGGTTAGGGTACGGGTTAGGGTACGGGTTAGGGTACGGGTTAGGGTTAGGGTTAGGTTTAGGGTACGGGTTAGGGTTAGGGCTCGGGGTTAGAGTTATGGTTAGGGTTAGGCTTAGGGTATGGGTTAGGGTTATGGTACGGGTTACGGTTAGGGTTAGGGTTAGGGTTAGCGTACGGGTTAGGGTTAGGGTTAGGGTTAGGGTTAGGGGTTAGGTGTTGGGGTTAGGGTTAGTGTTAGGGTACGGGTTATGGTTAGGGTTAGGGTACGGGTTAGGTTTAGGGTTAGGGTTAGGGTTAGGGTACGGGTTAGGGTTAGGGTACGGGTTAGGGTTAGGGTTACGGGTTAGGGGTTAGTGTTAGGGTTAGGGCTAGTGTTAGGATTAGGGTACGGTTTATGGTACGGGCTAGGGTTAGGGTACGGGTTAGTGTTAGGGTTAGGGTTAGGGTTAGGTTTAGGGTACGGTTTAGGTTACGAGTTAGGGTTAGGGTACGGGTTAGGGTTAGGGTACGGGTTAGGGTACGGGTTAGGGTTAGTGTAAGGGTCAGGGTTAGGTTTAGGGTACGTTTTAGGGTTAGGTTTTGGGTTAGGCTTAGGGTACGGGTTAGGGTTAGGGTGAGGGTACGGGTTAGGGTTAGGATTAGGGTACGGGTTAGGGTTAGGGTTAGGGTACGGTTTAGGGTTAGGGTTAGGGTTAAGGTACGGGTTAGGGTTAGGGTTAGGGGTTAGTGTTAGGGTACGGGTTAGGGTTAGGTTTAGAGTTAGGGTTAGGTTTAGGGTTAGGGTACGGGTTAGGGTTAGGGTTAGGGTTAGTGTTAGGGTTAAGGTATGGGTTAGGGTTAGGGTTAGGATTAGGGTTAGATTTACGGTTAGGGTACGGGTTAGGTTTATGGTAAAGGTTAGTGTTAGGGTACGGGTTACGGTATGGGTTAGGGTTAGGGTTAGGGTTAGGGTTAGGGTACGGGTTAGGGTTAGGGTTAGGGTTAGTGT
>JAVLSZ010000062.1:190000-202500 GCA_032313775.1 Urocyon cinereoargenteus | reverse complement strand
GGTGAGAGTTAGGGTTTGGGTACGGGTTAGGGTTAGGGTTAGGGTTAGGGTTAGGGTTAGGGTTAGGGTACGTGTTAGGGTACGGGTTAGGGTTAGGGTTAGGGTTAGGGTTAGGGTTAGGTTTAGGGTACGGGTTAGGGTTAGGGTTAGGGGTTAGAGTTAGGGTTAGGGTTAGGCTTAGGGTATGGGTTAGGGTTATGGTACGCGTTACGGTTAGGGTTAGGGTTAGGGTTAGCATACGGGTTAGGGTTAGGGTTAGGGTTAGGGTTAGGGTTAGTGGTTAGGGGTTGGGTTAGGGTTAGGGTTAGTGTTAGGATACGGGTTATGGTTAGGGTTAGGGTACGGGTTAGGTTTTAGGGTTAGGGTTAGGGTTAGGGTTAGGGTACGGGTTAGGGTACGGGTTAGGGTTAGGGTTAGGGTTAGGGGTTAGGGGTTAGGATTAGGGTTAGGGTTAGTGTTAGGGTTAGGGTACGAGTTAGGGTACGGGTTAGGGTTAGGTTACGGGTTACTGTTAGGGTTAGGGTGAGGGTTAGGGTTAGGGTACGGGTTAGGTTACGAGTTAGGGTTTGGGTACGGGTTAGGGTTAGGGTACGGGTTAGGGTACGGGTTAGGGTTAGGGTTAGGGTACGGGTTAGGTTTAGGTTTAGGGTACGTTTTAGGGTGAGGGTACGGTTTATGGTTAGGGTTAGGGTTAGGGTACGGGTTAGGGTTAGGGTACGGGTTAGGGTAGCGTTAGGGTTAGGGTTAAGGTACGGGTTAGTGTTAGGGTAAAGGTTAGGGTTAGGGTTAGGTTTAGGGTTTAGGGGTTATGTTAGAGTTAGTGTTAGGGTTAGGGTTAGGGTTAGGGTACGGGTTAGGGTTAGTGTTAGGGTTAGGGTTAGGGTTATGGTACGGGTTAGTTTTAGGATTAGGGTTAGGGTTAGGGTACGGGTTAGGGTACGGGTTAGGGTTAGGGTTAGGGTACGGGTTAGGGTACGTGTTAGGGTTAGGGTTAGGGTACGAGTTGGGGTTAGGGTTAGGGTTAGGGTTTGGGTACGGGTTAGGGTTAGGGATAGGGTTAGGGTACGGGTTAGTGTACGGGTTAGGGTTAGGTTTAGGGTTAGGGTTAGGTTTAGGGTACGGGTTAGGGTTAGGGTTAGGGGTTAGAGTTAGGGTTAGGGTTAGGCTTAGGGTATGGGTTAGGGTTAGGTTACGGGTTACAGTTAGGGTTAGGGTTAGGGTTAGCGTATGGTTTAGGGTTAGGGTTAGGGTTAGTGTTAGGGTTTAGGGGTTGGGGTTAGGGTTAGGGTTAGGGTTAGGGTACGGGTTATGGTTAGGGTTAGGGTACGGGTTAGTTTTAGGGTTAGGGTTAGGATTAGGGTACGGGTTAGGGTTAGGGTTAGGGTTAGGGTTAGGGTTACGGGTTAGGGGTTAGGGTTAGGGTTAGGGTTAGGTTTAAGGTACGGTTTAGGGTTAGGTTTAGGTTACGGGTTATGGTACGGGTTAGGGTTAGGGTACGGGTTAGTGTTAGTGTTAGGGTTAGGGTTAGGGGAAGGGTTAGGGTTAGGGTTAGGGTACGGGTTATGGTACGGGTTAGGGTTAGGGTTCGGGTTAGGGTACGGTTTAGGGTTAGGGTTAGGTTTAGGGTTAGGCTACGGGTTAGGGTTAGGGTTAGGGTTAGTGTTAGGGTTAAGGTATGGGTTAGGGTTAGGGTTAGGATTAGGGTTAGATTTACGGTTAGGGTACGGGTTAGGTTTAGGGTAATGGTTAGTGTTAGGGTACGGGTTAGGGTATGGGTTAGGGTTAGGGTTAGGATTAGGGTACGGGTTAGGGTTAGGTTTAGGGTTAGGGTTAGGGTACGGGTTAGGTTACGGGTTAGGGTACGGGTTAGGGTTAGGGTAAGGGTTAGGGTTAGGGTTAGGTTTAGGGTTAGGGTGCGGTTTAGGTTTCGGGTTACGTTTAGGTTTAGGGTTAGGGTTAGGGTACGGGTTAGGTTTAGGATTAGGGTTAGGGTTAGGTTACGGGTTAGGGTTAGGGTTAGGGTTAGGGTTAGGCTTAGGGTATGGGTTATGGTTATGGTACGGGTTACGGTTAGGGTTAGGGTTAGCGTACGGGTTAGGGTTAGGGTTAGGGTTAGGGTTAGGGTTAGGTGTTAGGGGTTGGGGTTAGGGTTAGGGTTAGGGTTAGGGTACGGGTTATGGTTAGGGTTAGGGTACGGGTTAGGTTTAGGGTTAGGGTTAGGGTTAGGGTTCGGGTTAGGGTTAGGGTTAGGGTTAGGGTTACGGGTTAGGGGCTAGGGTTAGGGTTAGGGTTAGTGTTAGGGTTAGGGTACGGGTTATGGTACGGGTTAGGGTTAGGGTACGGGTTAGTGTTAGGGTTAGGGTTAGGGTTAGGGTACGGGTTAGGTTACGAGTTAGGGTTAGGGTACGGGTTAGGGTTAGGGTACGGGTTAGGGTACGGGTTAGGGTTAGTGTAAGGGTTAGGGTTAGGGTTAGGGTACGGTTTAGGGTTACGTTTTGGGTTAGGCTTAGGGTACGGGTTAGCGTTAGGGTACGGGTTAGGGTTAGGTTTAGGGTTAGGGTACGGGTTAGGGTTAGGGTACGGGTTAGGGTTAGGGTGAGGGTACGGGTTAGGTTTAGGATTAGGGTACGGGTTAGGGTTAGGGTTAGGGTACGGGTTAGGTTTAGGGTTAGGTTTAAGGTACGGTTTAGGGTTAGGGTTAGGGGTTAGGGTTAGGGTACGGGTTAGGGTTAGGGTTTGGGTTAGGGTTAGGTTTAGGGTTAGGGTACGGGTTAGGGTTAGGGTTAGGGTTAGTGTTAGGGTTAAGGTATGGGTTAGGGTTAGGGTTAGGATTAGGGTTAGATTTACGGTTATGGTATGGGATAGGTTTAGGGTAAAGGTTAGTGTTAGGGTATGGGTTAGGGTATGGGTTAGGGTTAGAGTTAGGGTTAGGGTACGGGTTAGGGTTAGGGTTAGGGTTAGTGTTAGGGTACGGGTTAGGGTTAGGGTTAGGGTTAGGGTTAGTGTTAGGGTTAGGTTACGGGTTAGGGTTAGGGTAAGGGTTAGGTTTAGGTTACGGGTTAGGGTTAGGGTTAGGGTAGGGGTTAGGCTTAGGGTTAGGGTTAGGGTTAGGGTACGGGTTATGGTTAGGGTTAGGTTTAGTGTTAGGGTTAGGGTTAGGGTACGGGTTTGGGTACGGGTTAGGGTTAGGGTTAGGGTTAGGGTACGGGTTAGGGTACGTGTTAGGATTAGGGTTAGGGTACGGGTTGGGTTTAGGGTTAGGGTTAGGGTTTAGGTACGGGTTAGGGTTAGGGTTAGGGTTAGGGTTAGGGTTAGGGTATGTGTTAGGGTACGGGTTAGGGTTAGGGTTAGGTTTAGGTTTAGGGTTAGGTTTATGGTACGGGTTAGGGTTAGGGTACGGGTTAGGGTTAGTTTAGGGTTAGGGTACGGGTTAGGTATAGGGAACGGGTTAGGGTTAGGGTGAGGGTACGGGTTAGGGTTAGGATTAGGGTACGGGTTAGGGTTAGGGTTAGGGTACGGGTTAGGTTTAGGGTTAGGGTTAGGGTACGGGTTAGGGTTGGGGTTAGGGGTTAGGGTTAGGGTAGGGGTTAGGGTTAGGGTTAGGGTTAGGGTTAGGTTTAGGGTTAGGGTGCGGGTTAGGTTTAGGGTTAGGGTTAGTGTTAGGGTTAAGGTATGGGTTAGGGTTAGGGTTAGGATTAGGGTTAGATTTACGGGTAGGGTACGGGTTAGGTTTAGGGTAAAGGTTAGTGTTAGGGTACGGGTTAGGGTATGGGTTAGGGTTAGGGTTAGGGTTAGGGTACGGGTTAGGGTTAGGGTTAGTTTTAGGGTTAGGGTTAGGGTACGGGTTAGGTTACGGGTTAGGGTACGGGTTAGGGTTAGGGTACGGGATAGG
The DNA here is from genome assembly GCA_032313775.1 of Urocyon cinereoargenteus. Classification (NCBI taxonomy): domain Eukaryota; kingdom Metazoa; phylum Chordata; class Mammalia; order Carnivora; family Canidae; genus Urocyon; species Urocyon cinereoargenteus. The sequence goes on along the minus strand of JAVLSZ010000062.1, from coordinate 198,608 downwards.
GTTAGGGTTAGGTTTAGGGTTAGGGTGCGGTTTAGGTTTCGGGTTACGTTTAGGGTTAGGGTTAGGGTTAGGGTACGGGTTAGGTTTAGGGTTAGGTTTAGGGTTAGGTTACGGGTTAGGGTTAGGGTTAGAGTTAGGATTAGGGTACGGGGTAGGTTTAGGGTTAGGGTACGGGTTAGGGTTAGGGTACGGGTTAGGGTTAGTGTTAGGGTACGGGTTACGGTTAGGGTTAGGGTACGTGTTAGGGTTAGGATTAGGGTTAGGGTTAGGGTTAGGATTAGAGGTGAGGGTTAGGGATAGGCTTAGGGTTAGGATTACGGTACGGGTTAGGGTACGGGTTAGGGTTAGGGTTAGGGTACGGGTTAGGGTTAGGTTTAGGGTACGTTTTAGGGTTAGGGTACGGTTTAGGGTTAGGGTTAGGGTTAGGGTACGGGATAGGGTTAGGGTTAGGGTTAGGGTTAGGGTACGGGTTAGGGTTAGTGTTAGTGTACAGGTTAGGGTTAGGGTACGGGTTAGGTTTAGGGTTAGGGTTAGTGTTAGTGTTAGGGTTAGGTTACGGGTTAGGGTTAGGGTACGGGTTAGGGTTAGGGTACGGGTTAGGGTTAGGGTTAGGGTAGGGGTTAGGGTTAGAGTTAGGGTTAGGGTTAGGGTACGGGTTATGTTTAGGGTTAGGTTTAGGGTTAGGGTTAGGGTTAGGGTACGGGTTAGGGTACGGGTTAGGGTAAGGGTTAGGGTTAGGGTACGGGTTAGGGTACGTGTTAGGATTAGGGTTAGGGTACGGGTTGGTGTTAGGGTTAGGGTTAGGGTTTGGATACGGGTTAGGGTTAGGATTAGGGTTAGGGTTAGGGTACGTGTTAGGGTAAGGGTTAGGGTTAGGGTTAGGGTTAGGTTTAGGGTTAGGTTTAGGGTACGGGTTAGGGTTAGGGTTAGGGGTTAGAGTTAGTGTTAGGGTTAGGCTTAGGGTATGGGTTAGGATTATGGTACGCGTTACGTTTAGGGTTAGGGTTAGGGTTAGCGTACGGGTTAGGGTTAGGGTTAGGGTTAGGGTTAGGGGTTAGGGGTTGGGGTTAGGGTTAGGGTTAGTGTCAGGGTACGGGTTATGGTTAGGGTTAGGGTACGGGTTAGGTTTAGGGTTAGGGTTAGGGTTAGGGTACGGGTTGGGGTACGGGTTAGGGTTAGGGTTAGGGGTTAGGGGTTAGGGTTAGGGTTAGGGTTAGTGTTAGGGTTAGGGTACGGGTTAGGGTACGGGTTAGGGTTAGGTTACGGGTTAGTGTTAGGGTTAGGGTTAGGGTTAGGGTACGGGTTAGGTTACGAGTTAGGGTTAGGGTACGGGTTAGGGTTAGGGTACGGGTTAAGGTACGGGTTAGGGTTAGTGTAAGGGTTAGGGTTAGGGTTAGGGTACGGTTTAGGGTTAGGTTTTGGGTTAGGCTTAGGGTACGGGTTAGGGTTAGGGTACGGGTTAGGTTTAGGTTTAGGGTTAGGGTACGGGTTAGGTATAGGGTACGGGTTAGGGTTAGGGTGAGGGTACGGGTTAGGGTTAGGATTAGGGTACGGGTTAGGGTTAGGGTTAGGGTACGGGTTAGGTTTAGGGTTAGGGTTAAGGTACGGGTTAGGGTTAGGGTTAGGGGTTAGGGTTAGGGTACGGGTTAGGGTTAGGGTTAGGGTTAGGGTTAGGGTTAGGTTTAGGTTTAGGGTGCGGGTTAGAGTTAGGGTTAGGGTTAGTGTTAGGGTTAAGGTATGGGTTAGGGTTAGGGTTAGGATTAGGGTTAGATTTACGGGTAGGGTACGGGTTAGGGTTAGGGTAAAGGTTAGTGTTAGGGTGCGGGTTAGGGTATGGGTTAGGGTTAGGGTTAGGGTTAGGGTTAGGGTTAGGGTACGGGTTAGGGTTAGGGTTAGGGTTAGGGTTAGGGTACGGGTTAGGGTTAGGGTTAGGTTTAGGGTTAGGGTTAGGGTACGGGTTAGGTTACGGGTTAGGGTACGGGTTAGGGTTAGGGTACGGGATAGGGTTAGGGTTAGGTTTAGGGTTAGGGTGCGGTTTAGGTTTCGGGTTACGTTTAGGGTTAGGGTACGGGTTAGGGTACGGGTTAGGTTTAGGGTTAGGTTTAGGGTTAGGTTACGGGTTAGGGTTAGGGTTAGAGTTAGGATTAGGGTACGGGGTAGGTTTAGGGTTAGGGTACGGGTTAGGGTTAGGGTACGGGTTAGGGTTAGTGTTAGGGTACGGGTTACGGTTAGGGTTAGGGTACGTGTTAGGGTTAGGATTAGGGTTAGGGTTAGGGTTAGGATTAGAGGTTAGGGTTAGGGATAGGCTTAGGGTTAGGATTAGGGTACGGGTTAGGGTACGGGTTAGGGTTAGGGTTAGGGTACGGGTGAGGGTTAGGTTTAGGGTACGTTTTAGGGTTAGGGTACGGTTTAGGGTTAGGGTTAGGGTTAGGGTACGGGTTACGGTTAGGATACGGGTTAGGGTTAGGTTTAGGGTACGTGTTAGGGTTAGGGTTAGGGTTAGGGTTAGGGTTAGGCTACGGGTTAGGGTTAGGGTTAGCGTACGGGATAGTGTTAGGTTTCGGGTACGTTTTACGGTTAGGGTACGGTTTAGGGTTAGGGTGAGGTGTAAGGGTTAGGGTTAGGGTTAGGGTTAGTGTTAGGGTACGTGTTAGGCTACGGGTTAGGGTTATGGTTAGGGTTAGGGTTAGGGGTAGGGTACGGGTTAGGGTTAGTGTTAGGGTACGGTTTAGGTTTAGGGTACGGTTTAGGCTTAGGTTTATTTTTAGGGTACGGGTTAGGGTTAGGGTACGGGTTAGGGTTAGGGTTAGGGATAGGGTTAGGGTTAGGGTTAGGGTTAGTGTTAGCGTACGGGTTAGGGTTAGGGTACGGGTTAGGGTACGGGTTAGGGTTAGGGTTAGGGTACGGGTTAGGTTTAGGGTTAGGGTTCGGGTTAGGATTAGGGTTAGGGTACGAGTTAGGGTAGGGTGAGGGTACGGGTTAGGGTTAGGATTAGGGGTTAGAGTTAGGGTACGGGTTAGGGTTAGGTTTAGGGTTAGGGTACGGCTTAGGGTTAGGGTTAGTGTTAGGGTTAAGGTACGGGTTAGGTTTAGGGTAAAAGTTAGGGTTAGGGTTAGGTTTAGGGTTTAGGGGTTAGGGTTAGAGTCAGGGTTATGGTTAGGGTTAGGGTACGGGTTAGGGTTAGTGTTAGGGTTAGGGTTAGGTTTAGGGTACGGGTTAGGTTTAGGGTTAGGGTTAGGGTTAGGGTACGGGTTAGGGTATGGGTTAGGGTTAGGGTTATGGTTAGGGTTAGGGGTTAGGGGTTGGGGTTAGTGTTAGGGTTAGGGTACGGGTTATGGTTAGTGTTAGGGTTAGTGTTAGGGTTAGGGTACGGGTTAGGTTTAGGGTTAGGGTACGTGTTAGGGTTAGGGTTAGGGTACGGGTTGGGGTTAGGGTTAGGTTTAGGGTTTGGGTACGGGTTAGGGTTAGGGTTAGGGTTAGGGTTAGGGTACGGGTTAGTGTACGGGTTAGGGTTAGGGTTAGGGTTAGGTTTAGGGTACGGGTTAGGGTTAGGGTTACGGGTTAGAGTTAGGGTTAGGGTTAGGCATAGGGTATGGGTTAGGGTTATGGTACGGGTTACGGTTAGGGTTACGGTTAGGGTTAGCGTATGGGTTAGGTTTAGGTTTAGGGTTAGTGTTAGGGGTTAGGGGTTGGGGTTAGGGTTAGGGTTAGGGTTAGGGTACGGGTTATGTTTAGGGTTAGGGTACGGGTTAGGTTTAGGGTTAGGGTTATGTTTAGGGTACGGGTTAGGGTTAGGGTTAGGGTTAGGGTTAGGTTTAGGGTTACGGGTTAGGGGTTAGGGTTAGGGTTAGTGTTAGGGTTAGGGTACGGATTACGGTACGGGTTAGGGTTAGGGTACGGGTTAGTGTTAGGGTTAGGGTTAGGGTTAGGGTTAGGGTACGGGTTAGGTTACGAGTTAGGGTTAGGGTACGGTTTAGGGTTAGGGTACGGGTTAGGGTACGGTTAGGGTTAGTGTAAGGGTTAGGGTTAGGGTTAGGGTACGGTTTAGGGTTAGGTTTTGGGTTAGGCTTAGGGTACGGGTTAGGGTTAGGGTACGGGTTAGGGTTAGTTTTAGGGTTAGGGTACGGGTTAGGTTTAGGGTACGGGTTAGGGTTAGGGTGAGGGTACGGGTTAGGGTTAGGATTAGGGTACGGGTTAGGGTTAGGGTTAGGGTACGGGTTAGGGTTAGGGTTAGGTTTAAGGTACGGTTTAGGGTTAGGGTTAGGGGTTAGGGTTAGGTTACGGGTTAGGGTTAGGGTTAGGGTTAGGGTTAGGGTTAGGTTTAGGGTTAGGGTACGGGTTAGGGTTAGGGTTAGGGTTAGTGTTAGGGTTAAGGTATGGGTTAGGGTTAGGGTTAGGATTAGGGTTAGATTTACGGTTAGGGTACGGGTTAGGTTTAGGGTAAAGGTTAGTTTAGGGTACGGGTTAGGGTATGGGTTAGGGTTAGGGTTAGGGTTATGGTACGGGTTAGGGTTAGGGTTAGGGTTAGGGTTAGGGTACGGGTTAGGGTTAGGGTTAGGTTTAGGGTTAGGGTTAGGGTACGGGTTAGGTTACGGGTTAGGGTACGGGTTAGGGTTAGGGTACGGGTTAGGGTTAGGGTTAGGTTTAGGGTTAGGGTGCAGTTTAGGTTTCGGGTTACGTTTAGGGTTAGGGTTAGTGTTAGGGTACGGGTTAGGTTTAGGATTAGGGTTAGGGTTAGGTTACGGGTTAGGGTTAGGGTTAGGGTTAGGATTAGGCTTAGGGTATGGGTTAGGGTTATGGTACGGGTTACGGTTAGGGTTAGGGTTAGTGTTAGCGTACGGGTTAGGGTTAGGGTTAGGGTTAGGTTTAGGGGTTAGGGGTTGGGGTTAGGGTTAGCGTTAGGGTTAGGGTACGGGTTAGGTTACGAGTTAGGGTTAGGGTACGGGTTAGGGTTAGGGTACGGGTTAGGGTACGGGTTAGGGTTAGTGTAAGGGTTAGGGTTAGGGTTAGGGTACGGTTTAGGGTTAGGTTTTGGGTTAGGCTTAGGGTACGGGTTAGGGTTAGGGTACGGGTTAGGGTTAGGGTTAGGGTTAGGGTACGGGTTAGGCTTAGGGTACGGGTTAGGGTTAGGGTGATGGTACGGGTTAGGGTTAGGATGAGGGTACGGGTTAGGGTTAGGGTTAGGGTACGAGTTAGGGTTAGGGTTAGGGTTAAGGTACGGGTTAGGGTTAGGGTTAGGGGTTAGGGTTAGGGTACGGGTTAGGGTTAGGGTTAGGGTTAGGTTTAGGGTTAGGGTACAGTTTAGGGTTAGGTTTAGGGTTAGTGTTAGGGTTAAGGTATGGGTTAGGGTTAGGGTTAGGATTAGGGTTAGATTTACGGTTAGGGTACGGGTTAGGTTTAGGGTTAGTGTTAGGGTTAGTGTTAGGGTTAGGGTATGGGTTAGGGTTAGGGTACGGGTTAGGGTAAGGGTACGGGTTAGGGTTAGTGTTAGGGTTCGGGTTAGGGTTAGGGTTAGGGTTAGGGTACGGGTTATGGTTAGGGTTAGGTTTAGGGTTAGGGTTAGGGTTAGGGTACGTGATAGGGTTAGGGTTAGGGGTTAGGGATAGGGTTAGGGTTACGGTTAGGGTTATGGTTAGGGTACGGGTTAGGGTTAGTGTTAGGGTTAGGGTTAGGGTCAGGGTTAGGGGTTAGGTTTAGGGTTAGGGTTAGGGTACGGGTTAGGGTTAGGGTTAGGGTATGGGTTTGGGTTAGGTTTAGGCTACGGGTTAGGGTTAGGGTACGGGTTATTGTTAGGGTACGGGTTAGGGTTAAGGTTAGGGTATGTGTTAGGGTTAGGGTTAGGGGTTAGGGTTAGGGTTAGTGTTAGGGTACGGGTTAGGGTTAGGGTTAGGGTACGGGTTAGGTTTAGCGTTAGGGGTTAGGGTTAGGGTTAGGGTTAGGGTTAGGGTTAGCGTACGGGTTAGGGTTAGGTTCAGGGTTAGGTTTAGGGTACGGGTTAGGGTTAGGGTTAGGGGTTAGGGTTAGGGTTAGGGTACGGGTTAGGTTTAGGATTAGGTTTAGGGTTAGGTTACGGGTTAAGGTTAGGGTTAGGGTTAGGATTAGGCTTAGGGTATGGGTTAGGGTTATGGTACGGGTTACGGTTAGGGTTAGGGTTAGTGTTAGCGTACGGGTTAGGGTTAGGGTTAGGGTTAGGGTTAGGGGTTAGGGGTTGGGGTTAGGGTTAGGGTTAGGGTTAGGGTACGGGTTATGGTTAGGGTTAGGGTATGGGTTAGGTTTAGGGTTATGGTTAGGGATAGGGTACGGGTTAGGGTTAGGGTTAGGGTTACGGGTTAGGGGTTAGGGTTAGGGGTGGGTTAGTGTTAGGGTTAGGGTACGGGTTATGGTACGGGTTAGGGTTAGGGTACGGGTTAGTGTTAGGGTTAGGGTTAGGGTTAGGGTACGAGTTAGGTTACGAGTTAGGGTTAGGGTACAGGTTAGGGTTAGGGTACGGGTTAGGGTACGGGTTAGTGTTAGTGTAAGGGTTAGGGTTAGGGTTAGGATACGGTTTAGGGTTAGGTTTTGGGTTAGGCTTAGGGTACGGGTTAGGGTTAGGGTACGGGTTAGGGTTAGGTTTAGGGTTAGGGTACGGGTTAGGGTTAGGATTAGGGTACGGGTTAGGGTTAGGGTAGGGTACGGGTTAGGGTTAGGGTTAGGTTTAAGGTACGGTTTAGGGTTAGGGTTAGGGGTTAGGGTTAGGGTACGGGTTAGGGTTAGGGTTAGGGTTAGGGTTAGGTTTAGGGTTAGGGTACGGGTTAGGGTTATGGTTAGGGTTAGTGTTAGGGTTAAGTTATGGGTTAGGGTTAGGGTTAGGATTAGGGTTAGATTTACGGTTAGGGTACGGGTTAGGCTTAGGGTAAAGGTTAGTGTTAGGGTACGGGTTAGGGTATGGGTTAGGGTTAGGGTTAGGGTTAGGGTACGGGTTAGGGTTAGGGTTAGGGTTAGGGTTAGGGTACGGGTTAGGGTTAGGGTTAGGTTTAGGGTTAGGGTTAGGGTACGGGTTAGGTTACGGGTTAGGGTATGGGTTAGGGTTAGGGTACGGGTTAGGGTTAGGGTTAGGTTTAGGGTTAGGGTGCGGTTTAGTTTCGGGTTACGTTTAGGGTTAGGGTTAGGGTTAGGGTACGGGTTAGGTTTAGGATTAGGGTTAGGGTTAGGTTACGGGTTAGGGTTAGGGTTAGGGTTAGGATTAGGGTATGGGGTAGGTTTAGGGTTAGGGTACGGGTTAGGGTTAGGGTACGGGTTAGGGTTAGGGTACGGATTAGGGTTAGGGTTAGGGTACATGTTAGGGTTAGGGTTAGGGTTAGGGTTAGGGTTAGGATTAGAGGTTCGGGTTAGGGATAGGCTTAGGGTTAGGATTAGGGTACGGGTAAGGGTACGGGTTAGGGTTAGGGTTAGGGTACGGGTTAGGGTTAGGTTTAGTTTAAGTTTTAGGGTTAGGGTACGGTTTAGGTTTAGGGTTAGGGTTAGGGTACGGGTTAGGGTTAGGGTACGGGTTAGTGTTAGGGTTAGGGTACGGGTTAGGTTTAGGGTACTGTTTAGGGTTCGGGTTAGGTTTAGGGTTAGGTTACGGGTTAGGATTAGGGTTAGGGTACGGGTTAGGGTTAGGGTTAGGGTTAGGGTACGGTTATGGTTAGGGTTAGTGTACAGGTTAGGGTTAGGGTACGGGTTAGGTTTAGGGTTAGGTTTAGGGTTAGTGTTAGGGTTAGGTTACGGGTTAGGGTTAGGGTACGGGTTAGGGTTAGGGTACGGGTTAGGGTTAGGTTTAGGGTAGGGGTTAGGGTTAGGGTTAGGGTTAGGGTTAGGGTACGGGTTATGGTTAGGGTAGGTTTAGGGTTAGGGTTAGTGTTAGGGTACGTGATAGGGTTAGGGTTAAGGGTTAGGGATAGGGTTAGGGTTACGGTTAGGGTTATGGTTAGGGTACGGGGTAGGGTTAGTGTTAGGGTTAGGGTTAGGGTCAGGGTTAGGGGTTACGGTTAGGGTTAGGGTTAGGGTACGGGTTAGGGTTAGGGTTAGGGTACGGGTTAGGGTTAGGGTTAGGCTACAGGTTAGGGTTAGGGTACGGGTTAGGGTTAGGGTACGGGTTAGGGTTAAGGTTAGGGTATGTGTAAGGGTTAGGGTTAGGGGTTAGGGTTAGGGTTAGGGTTAGGGTACGGGTTAGGGTTAGGGTTAGGGTACGTGTTAGTGTTAGGGTTAGGGTTAGGGTTAGGGTTAAGGGTTAGGGTTAGTGTTAGGGTTAGGGTACGGGTTAGGGTACGGGTTAGGGTTATGGTTAGGGTTAGGGGTAGGGGTAGGGTACGGGTTATGGTTAGGATTAGGGTGCGGTTTAGGGTTAGGGTGCGGTTTAGGGTTAGGTTTAGGTTTAGGGTACGGGTTAGGGTTAGGTTACGGGTTAATGTTAGGGTTAGGGATAGGGTTAGGATTAGGGTTAGGGTTAGTGTTAGCATACGGGTTAGGATTAGGTACGGTTTAGGGTTAGGGTACGGTTTAGGGTTAGGTTTAGGTTTAGGGTACGGGTAGGGTTAGGGTACGGGTTAGGGTACGGGTTAGGGTTAGGGTTAGGGTTAGGGTTAGT